>SNQJ01S0025194.1:131647-153588 GCA_010110895.2 Picea sitchensis
TAGGAGGTATAATTACAACTAATGGCCTAAAGCCGACATAAATAAAATAACATTACTAATATAATATGCCCCAATTAAGGGGTAATGATCCAATATTAGGGCTTAATAGGAGCCAACTCCCAATCAAGGCAATAAAAAACCTAAGCTTGAAGATCATTGTACTTGTTCTTACATGGATCTCGGGGTTAGCCTCGTTGCACCGGGCATCAAGGCCACTCATGTTATACGTGATGGATTTTTTATGACCCATTGTTTATGACTGGTGTACCTCACTAATGACTAAAATGAAGAGCCAACTGATGGATTGCTAATAAGGGAGAAAGAGAAACTTCGGATTTGCATCCATTTTGTGTAGTTTTTTTCTTTGAGCGGGTTCCAAGTTTGATCCCTAAAGTAGAGATCATTCCACATGGACTGCGCAATCCAGCCATGTCATGGTAGATCGATGTGATGAGGCAACTAGGAGGTGGTAGTGTGCCAAGCCCCACAATGATGATTTTTTTTTCTGGTGGCACCGACATGTCATAGCCATTTTCGACTACTCTTATGCCGAGATCGACTACAGAGGCGATCCAAATATTTCTTTACCACCATGTTCCTCCTACAATGATATTGGTAAGAAATGTTTTTATATATTTCATTTATTTTTTTTTTGAAAAAATAATAAAAAACACAAATATTTTTGTATGGTATCAAGTATTAACAATTTCTTTGTCACGTAGATGTAGGTCCATGACGACCGGAGGGATTCCCATGACATCGATGAAGGAGATGAGGAGATGAGCATGCGGGAAGAGATGCAGATAGAATATTGTAGAATGTACAGGGGAACCTGTCTCGATTGATGCACATGATTCCTATGGTTCAAGTGGAGGATCTGCCAGAGGCTATGCAACGACAGGCGGTGGGTGTACCTCGTGCATGGGTGCAACTCTTTCGGCATCTCACAAATGCCATGGTGTGCTATCATGATATGCATATGACACCACATGTGTAGATGCCATGATCATATATATACTGACCATATATGTATTTTGAGGGTGTGAGCACCATTTTGTAGTATGACACCATATTTTTTGAAAAGATGAAATGTAAAAAACATTGGTCTTTGACTTTACTTATATATGTTACAATGTGTACATGGATGAATGTGTTTTCTTTGCTTACTTATGTGACAAATTCCCATCTAAAATATAATTAGCATATGCATCAGATACATGATTAGAACTTCTAAGTATGTGATCATAAGTAAGAAAATAGAAGTATCATTCCAAAAGTCATACCCGTAGGAATCATCAGAGTAGAGTAGGGTATCACACATGGTAACTACTATTTAACTGACATACGACTAACTGGGAGTCCATGCGAACCTAAAAATATCGAAAACCATGTGAAATGACGTCGCGTAATAGTTCTATAATGATGTTATACTCAACCACATTATTCGTTGATGGCTCCAGATGAACGCCACCTGAAGACACCAGTCGGTCTTTGGGTGAGTAAATGACCCAAGCGACGGAAGCCATGTTCCGTGTATGATGACTGGCACCGTATGTGAATTCTAAGTAAACTGAAGACTCCATTGATATCTTCCAACCAAGGGAAAACTTGATAAGCAAGCCGATGAAACAAAGGAAAAGATATATATACACTAAGATACATTAGTATACAAAAGGTCACGCCCAAGCTTGAGGGATTACGTGTAATATATTTTAAGGTAGAGCCCATTTCTGGGCTCGTCCAACATATTCCCTTCATAGTATTCCAATTCATAGGATCCTTTCTCTAAAACACGTCGTACGATATAAGGACCATGCCACATGGGGTTGAACTTTCCTGCCCCCAACGATTCTTTGGCTTGGTCATAAAGGAGAACCAAGTCACCTTCAATGTACTACCAATGAAAGAAATGCCTATCATATTGAACCTTAACATGTCATTTATTCGCTTCGATAGTCATAGAGGCATCTCAATGCTGCTCATCAAGATGCTCTAGGTGCACAAGGATTTCTTCAAGATCAGATGTGTCAGGCAGGATCTCTATTTCCAACTCGAGGGAAGGGATTTTGCATTCAATCAGAAGAATCAACTCCACACCATGTAATAATTGAAAAGGAGAAAAACTAGTGGAAGTATTTACCAGGGAAAAACCCCAATTTTGATGCTAACTCTTTCATGATTTCATTCTGAAAGTGACTGCCATGATCAATGACAATATATTTTGGGATTTCGAACCGGGCTATAATTTGGTTGAATACAAAGAATGCCACGGTCTTACCATCGAATTTAACGGTAGGCATGGCCTCTGCCCATTTAGTGAAATAATCCATGACCACAATGATATGATGATGCCCCTAGCCGAAGCTGGGTTAGATTCCATAAAGTCTACCCCCCACTTGGTGAAGGGACTCACGATGATGACTGGGTGAGCAGGGGCTGGATGCGACTGCATTTTCCGAGCAAACACTTAGCAAGGGTGACACTTCTTGACCACTTCAACACAATCTTTAAAAATTGACGGGAACAAATAACTAGATCACAATATTCTTTGGGTTGTAGCAAGCGCAGGTAAATGACCACCACAAGCCCCATTATGACAGTCATTGAGAACCAACTCAGATTCCTCATGAGTCAAGCAATGACACAAAATATTATCTACTCTTCGACAATACAAAGTGTCATTGATGATAAGGTAATTTTTATCTTGATGACGTATATGTCGTCGATCGTCTCTTGATAGATGCTAGGATAACTTCAAGGTTTGAATATAGATTAGAATGTCTCCATACCAGGGGTCCGAAGATGAGATAAGGCATGTATGTTCATCCATGAACGAATCGTCATGAAAAATGTCCTCATGAAGTCAAGGGAAGTCTGATATCAACTCGACAAAAGCAAGTGATTTCTTAGACTTCGCCGAAGCAAAATCGAGATCAAATTCTTGCAAAATAACAATCCACTTATTGTATTTCCCCCTATGATACGTCTAGTGAGGATGTATTTAAAATGGATTGATATCCGCAACTACGATAGTTTTGCAAAGAAATATATAATGTTGCAATCTTTGAACTGCATGTACAATGGCCAAGGCTAGTTTCTCTACGAGAGAGTATTTAAGTTTAGTACCAACTAAGTTTCGACTGAGATAGTAGACAATGTTCTCATGGAGATCATCATCCTCCTGAACCAGAACCATACCAACTATCCCTTCAGACATGGCGACTTAAATAAAATAGTCTCTAGTATAGTCTGAAGGTTTCAATAGAGGTTCTGATACCAAGGATTTCTTAAGAGAATCGAAGGATTCCTGGGCTCCCTCATCCCATATAAATGGAGTATCCTTCTTCAAAAGATACATAAAACCCTTAGTTAAATTGACATAGTTCACTATGAATTGATGCAAGAAGTTAGAATTCCCCTGTAAACCTTGAAGTTGTCGAATGTTGTGCGGGGGAGGAAATCGAAGTATTTCCCCAACCTTCGTAGGATCTACCATGATCCCATGCTCAGATACTAAGAATCCTAAAAGACAACCAGACCTAATGCAAAATATGCACTTGTGAGGGTTCAAACATATGCGATAGTAACAACATATCTAAAATACTAATCAAAGGTGAGTGGAGTGATCTACTCTCTTGTGAGAGTGAGCATCAATATCATCGAAGTAAGATTCGAAAATATGCTTGAGATTGTGAAAAGAAAAGGTCATGGCGCGTTGGAAGGTTGCTCCGACATTTTTAAGTCCGAAAGGCATTTTCCAATATGCAAAAGTACCCCAAGGATAAATAATCGCCATCTTATGTTGATCCTCGAGTTTGATTTGAATTTGATTATACCCTAAAAATCCATCCATAAAATAAAAGACTTATCTTCCTGCACACTCATCGAGAATCTGGTCAATGAAAGGAGTCGGGAAGTTATCTTTAGGACAAGCTTTGTTCAGGTCTTGAAAATACATACATACGTGAATGGTTCCTTGTTTTTTATTCACGACAACAGGTTTGGACACTCATTCAGTCAAGGGAACCAGATAGATGAAACCAACATTAAGTAGCTTCTCCACCTCTGCCTTAATAGCAGGGACCTTCCTAGGATTAACAACTCTAAGATGTTGTCGAACATGTCTAGCATCCAGATAAGTCTTGATCTCATGTTTGACAATGCTAGGGCTGATCCCTGACATCTCTTCATACGACCAAGAAAATACATCATGAAATCCTTTGAAGAGATTGGTGTAGATCTAAATTTATCCAGGTGAACAATCCGTACCGATATATATATTCTCAACTTTGCTAGGAGTTCGGGAGATGTTGATCATGATGGTAGGATAAATGTTCACCATGTTTCCTTCGACATAAATACCATGCGTATCTAGAAAAACCACAGTGTGACCACCCATATCACTCAAGGTAGATCTAAAGTCATCATGTTCTATCCTAACAAGCTCTGGGAGGAAATAGGAGTGATGATACATGGCCTCTAAGATGGATTCATCTGAGGGTAAAGTATCGTCGAGGTAATTATGTGAACAAGAAGACTAGATGACCCATACAATCTCGAGAACAGGATCCTCCTCCTCCATCTACGAGGAGAAAGGATCTGGGTTAGAAGTAGTGTTAAGAACAGATTGATACACAATTTATGCTACTAACAGTGGAATTTCTATCCTAATGTGTGACTAACCTTCACATGACATAGTCGGGGAAGGTAGGGTCCAAGGGTCATTGAAATACGAATTACAAAAAGGAACATACCTCATCGACGACAAAGACTCACTAGAAATGGTATAAATCTGATGAATTGATGCTATGAAATCAAAGGTACCCATGAGAGAGGAATACATTCCAACAAAAACATCCTTAGTTTACTGTTGAGAATTGTCGATGACAGGGATTGAAGGTCCAACTGATGCACTAGTACTAGCATGCGTAAGGGACAATTGATCAATCGTCACTATTTTCCCTTCACGAGGAAAACATAAAGTGTGGAAAACAGATGACACAACTGTTGTCATGGCATAAGTCCAATTATGCCCTAATAGTAAATTATAGTCGAGAGGTTCATCAACCACTTCGACATCAACTTGCACTGTCTTTCCACCTAACTGGACCGGAAAAGCGGGAAGAATTCCATAGGGACGGAAAAAACTCCCATCAAAAGAGATCAACATAATCATAGATTGAGAGAGAGTCAGAGAGCCAATGTCTTTCCAACAGGTTAGGGACATCATGCATGTCGCATCACCTTCATCAATTACAGTGCGTTTGATGGTAATTTTTATGTACTCCACATGTATTTGAAAGGCCACGTCATAAGGTAAGCAAGGCTTAACATCCATGACATCAAGCTTAATAACCTTCGAACCGCACGGGTCTAGAGATCCTAGAGTAGATAACAAGGCACTCCTCTGTGAAGGACATGTATAGAACACCTCCAAAGCTGACATCACAGAAGGGGTTTGACCCAGATATTCGACAATCGAACAATTTTGGGAAACTCTGGCATAATGATTGTGGGCATAGTGTTTTAGTACTCCTTTTAGAATACGAGGCAAAGGTTTTGGATTTTTGATATGCAAGGGTGTTTCCAGAGGGGGAGGAGACGCTATAACTATAACAGTCTGTGAAGAACCGTAATCACGATATCGAGTGGCTACATCAATCTGAGACTTGACCATATTGACACATAGATGACCACCTTCATGTGCCGAGGGGTTTTACACCCCGCTTGACGCATTTTCAATGTTAGAGGCCCCTGAGGCCATGTGCTGATTATGTGGAAACAAATTTGTCATCACAACATGAGGCTGTGATAAGAGCCTCAAGGATTCTTCAATTTTGGGGCATAGGTGGGTAAGGTGATCATATTTACAAAGTTTACAAGGAAAATTCACCTTATGTTTCTCTTTATTTCCCTCACCAACATTATTATTCGATCTATCATTGTTAGTGTCATCCTTGGATTTGTTATTATTTCTCCCACCCTTACGATTATTACCTCGTCCCTTCTTTCTATTCCCTATTGGTTGTTGGTTACCATTTGGGTTGGTCGATGACTATGCAAAATGCACATCCATCGACTGAGTGGGAGTGGAGGACAATGCCGAAGCTTGTACTGTTGTAGGCTGGATTAGAGACAAATATTTCAACTGGTTCGTCACCAAATCTATATACTTAGCATTTGTAGAGCCTATGATGCCATAGGCATGAGGCCCAATATTTTGTCTAGGGTCATAGTTCGACCATGGTGCGCCAGGAAGAATTTCATACAACATCCCAGATTGAGTATATATGAGGTCCAATTGCTGGGATTTGAAGATAGCTTCTTCCTCAGATGTTACTCCAGATGTAGAAATATCCTTCGAAATATAAGTAAATAAGGACTTCATGAACCATTCCAACATAATATCTAGAGGATTGTAGGCTTTGATCAACCTCTTCCATTTACCCCACTCTTGGATATGGTCCAAGATATGCATGACTTTATCTTGGTGGAGGGCCGAAAAAAGTTCTATGCCAACATTGTAATGAACCGAAAATTGGAGGTGGTTGAGAAAGACCAAAACCATATTATTAAAATTTCCGTATGTTTCCCCTGGTAGCTCAATGTACCATTTCACGGTGACCCCCTCGAGGGTGCGTTGAAATAACCTCAAATGAATAGAATCGTCATTAAGGGAATTAGATGAGCACCAAAGATGAAAATTAGTAACATGATCACCCAGATCCTTTCCAGTCTTTCCTTCAAATTTTTGAATGTCCGAAGGAAGCTTGGTGGGGATGGGGGGGCATGACGGATCATGACGCATCAATTCATTCATTAATTTTGACAAATCTGGTAGATTAAGCATGGCCAGAAAATGGAGCCGAGGTTGCAGCGTCTGAGCCCATGCTCCTAGGAAATATTGGTGTTGGGGGATTTCAGGCCATCCAGGGTTTTGGTATACACCATGGCCCTGTCCAGTAGGGTAATATCCTCCTCCAAATTGATGCATAAAAGGTTGCATGGGAACCATACCTACGAAGGTGGCATAATGAGGGTTATAAACATTGCCCCTAACTGGAGGAGCTCTAGGCTAGGGGTTTACCATAACATGAAAATGACTTCCTATGAGTGGAACTATGGAGGATAGAGGGGGATTCATCATAACAAATGCTTTTGTCAGAATCAAAATGGAGGAGGAAGGGGTAAAGGAAGGAATATAGGAAGTGGCTTGTCCACCCGGTTGAGTACTCCATCCAGGAGCATTGAGACTAGGATTAGATCCAAAAGAAAAAGGAGGATGACCCCCAATTGTAGGATTTGTTTGGGGAATATGACCTCCATCAAGCGAGAGAGGAGCATGCAGAGGGGCCATGCCCCCAGGTCCAAAACTAGGATTTTCATTAGTCGCTGGAATAGAGGATGAAAGTTGTGATGTCATATTGGTTATACCAAAAGAAAAAGGATTAGAGACCGAATTTATTGATTGATAATTGTATCCTGACATACCAAAAAGATACTCGAAAGGGTTCGTTCCTATGGGTCGAGTAGAAACAACAGGTTGGGTAGCAATAGGAACGAGAATCTATGACACAACAACTGTTGTGGTTGAAGGAGTCGAAGGAATCCCACTAATCATATAAGGTATAGGAGTTGAGAGAATCCCTTTGTCATTCAAATTTGAATCTGTACTCATAACTAGATAATCACAAGTATGGGAGGTGGAGATATATGTACCACATTTACTAACTTTATGCCTTTTAGAAGGAAACTTCAATAAAGACTCAAGATGCAGTGGTAACTTCAACAAACGACGAGACTTGCGAGGAAGATGGTCTTTCTCCACGATGACTCAAGACTCGAGATATAAAACCAAATCCTAGGGACAACTAACAATCATAGAGCACACCAAAATAAACAAAAATCCAAATGCACACAAATAGGGTAATACGACTGAAAATGGGACTCCCTCACTAGAGTAGGTATGCATCGCCCAAGAGGGGTCTGAGACTCCCTTCAAAAGATTGGAGGTATCATAATTAGTTATAAGGAGCCTCATGGGCTTAAGAATGCAGTGGATCAGATCCCCCGGAGAGGTAATCCTCCATAAAGGATGTGTGTTGTTCGACCCTTATTTGACTCAGGGTACTTGCAGAATAACCCCTGCAAGTAACCTACGTGGATACCTATTTCAATCAAATAGAGTCACCACAATATAAACAATGCGTAGGTGAACAATCGTAAGTTATTTCCATCGTATGGGTAGGGTAACAAATCCTGACATCTTGAAAGCACCGCCAATCACGTAGGTAAAGGCACTAGCAAGACTCCCAAATACAAATAGAACCCCAAAAATATATTTAACACTAAGAAGGTATTAGAGGGATATCTCTTCAACCAACTTCGCACAACCTCGTTCTTAGCTCCGGTGTGAGCGGAGCCTCTTGACGTCACTAATTATACAATGGGTTTCACCACTCCCTGGTCAAACACATATGTTTAGTTTAATAACCTTGGATAATTTTACTCACAAAAATCCTATTCCAAGGCCATATGTCCTACACTTGCTTGTGTAATCCGAAAAATAAAATTGTTTCTAATCAATTTTAGTTAATCAACGTCACTTTTAATGGCTTCTTCTTACTCAAGAGGTGTGGTTGTGAAACTGATGGTATTATGACTCAACATATAAAATAAGTGAATATAAAACATTGCTAAGTACTAATCTTGAATTCTAATGAGATGGTAATCTTCTAAATGCAAATTTCAATGCAATCTCTACAGTTCCAATGAAATGCAATCTCTCCACATGTGTCAAAATCAATGCAAAGTAGTCAAAAGAGAAAATGCCATAATGAAAAATAAGTTTTTTTTTTTTTTTGTATTTTCGATATAAATAAAAGAAAGTGAAAGGACTGAATAACAGCTTGATATACTGACCCTACTGCAAGAAAAAAGAGACAAGCCATGCATGATACCAAGAAGAAAAAACTCAGACCAAGATGCAAGGACAACCAATGAAAAATATGATAAGAAAGAATATTGCCCAAAAATTCAGCAATAAGAAGGTTTCCTATCACTATGTAAGAACTTAATAGTTATGACAAAGACCCAAGAAGACTCATCAACCAACCAAACTCACACAACAGACACCAAACTCATCCAACAAGACTAAAGAGATGATGCACGCGACTGTTTGAGAAAAAGTCGCTTATGTATGCGCCCTAATGAAGGACAACTCACGTATGTACACGTCTGTCAAGGGAAAACTCACATATATATAGTAAAACACTGATAAGGCAAGGGTTAAGCCAAGAAACTCATATGAAAATTAAAAATAGGCTGTCAAGCAATCAAGCGACAAGGAAACTTAGGATAACAGAGAGAAAATCAAGGAGAACACACTCAAAACCCCAAAAAAGAAGATCAATCCCCAGTATGGTCGCGAATTCTGTTACGAGGAAAATATGTCTATGGAATGGGGTAAACCACAATAGACATAATGAAACTCAGAAATCAAATATAATCCCAAGTATGCTATTTAAATGAAATGCTAACAAGACAAGGCCAAGAACCTACCTTGTCCAGACGTTTGATGAGGATCACCGTTGAGCACACAACTCAAATCTTTATAACTGCAACTTGTCCTCAAAAACCAAGATACACAAGCATATGGTGATATATAGTGTTAGCATATAAATTAGCATAATCCATTAACATTCATGAAAAATATGCCCATGGAATAATAATTCAAATATTTGCAAGATATCAATTGGACGAGAAAATAATATTTCTACTAAAATAATCAACACAAGTATATATGTGACAAAATTCTGTATTGACACACATCAGAACCGAGAAACTAAGTCCCTCCAGCTGGGCCTCCACCACTTCAATACTCCACCAAAGTAAATCTCATATAAAGGAGACAATGAGGTTCTCCATCATAAAGAAGGAAGATGCAAACTGAATATGAAGTGAAATTTCTCCAGAGTGTCTTTACTCTCAAAGTTGAATTCACTACTCCAAGGCTTGGATATGGCTCAATTTATAACCTTCAAATGGAAATGAAGGGTCGATTTGGAGCATTTCCAATATATGGAAGGTCAATGATCATGGATCCGGTGACATGGCATGGAAACCCGACACAATTTTTAATTTTGAGCACCAAACCTGATGTATGCGGGTTGTAGTGGAGAAATATGCGTATACGCTTGTTTCCTAACTGATAGGGTGCCTATATGTGGAAAAATATTCTTTTTTGGCTCTGGAAGGTACAAGAAGGGACTTCAAATTTGCATAGGGAAATGGAAAGGCCATTCAAGCAAGTTGCATGGGGTGAGGAAAAATTTGTTGTAACAAGTTCACTTTGTAAGAAAGAACATATATCCTCATCATTTTTGAAAACCTTCCATGATTCAACATTTTCAGGTATATGTGGGCTATAAAGAGACATGAAAGTGCAATCAGGTCACTACGATAAAACATGTTGAGTAAGAGAGGCAAAAAAAACTGCCAACTTGTCAGCGATGGTATTAAGCTCCCTTTTTATGCGAGTCATGTTGAAAGACAACATATTTGAAATCAAGGCCCAAACGACCTTAGTGTATCTTTTCATTAGATTTTTATTGGGATCATATATTTTTCTAACAATATTAACTATAATCTTGGAATCACAAAAAGTTGTAAGATGACCACAACCCAGATTATAATCATTTTCGATACCTACAATAGAGCTTCAAACTCGACAACATTGTTGGTGCAAGCAAATTATAACTTGAAGGAGAAATTAAATATTTTTTCTACATGTGATTAAAGGATAATACCAACTCCATTTCCTTTGCTGGAGCATGCACCATCAAAGTGCATATGCAAAAATCTGTCATCATAGTCAAATTGTTCGCGTGGCACGTCATCTTCTTCTATGAAAATAAAATAGACACCCAGGCTTTCCTCAACATAATTGAAATTTAGCTGATAAAATTTCTCAATGTAAGGTGGGATACGATATTCTCTGAGAATAATAACGTTCTTCCCATCCTTAGGGATAGACAAATGCGACCCATCTAAATATAAGTAACCACCCATTAAGGCTTGCTAGTTTGTCCCCAAAATAATTGAGTAATTGCTGACATGCATGTCAATGACTTGAATGTTTAGGGTGGTGTGTATTTCTGGATGTGCGAAAAGTAATAAGGCTACACATTTTATCTCACCAATCATTTATTTTTGTTGATTATTATAGGAAAGCATGATTCTCACATTTTCATTTGTACAAGAGAGGCCTAACTCTTCCATAATGATCTTTGACATGACACCTGATCCTGAGCCACCATCAATGAAATACAATGTGCTATTTTGATAAATATTTACAAAATATAGAAAGAGTATTTATAGATATCCTAAACTTATTTACACCTATCCTATTTACATGAGACTTTTACAGATCTCCTAAACTTATTTACACCTATCCTATTTACACGAGACTCTTCTTCATCGTAATCTTCCGTGAGGTTGGCTATGTTGGAAGTTTTACCTTCCATAAAATTTCTAACATGTTGTTGTTTTGGTACAATCACCATATCCAAAAGAGTCTTATCAACTTTTATGTTTTCCAACTGATTTAAAATATTATACTTTGAAGAAGGAGTAGTGACTTGATGACTGGTAGAAGGGTGAGAAACTTGTGAGCCGATATTTTGAGTGGATGTGCTAGGGGAAAAAGTAGTCTTGGAAGAATCAACTTTTCCCTTATTGGCATATGATTTATTTCCGGTATTAACTACCATAACATCATCCTGCGGGGCCCAATCCAAGACAACAATTGTAGTGTCTAGTTTCTTTCCAAATACTCGATCCCTCACATTTTCTTGATTTCACAAGTGCTTTCCTTGTGATGTTCTTCGAAAAAATTACACCATGCTCTAGGTAATATGGCTTTCGGATGAAAATTACTATTTGTGAAATTCCTAGTGGTAGCCTAGGTGGAAGTTTCAAAAATGGCAGTAGGAGTAATTCCCTTTCTCTCAAAATAAATCATTTTATTATGAATGTCTTGCATAAGCTACAGAACGATAGACATATCGGTTTGTTTGGCATAGTCTTCTTTAGAAAAACTAGTTCTATCTAGCTACTATTCATACTCCAAACAAGTCTGAAGGGAAGATCCGATATTATCTATGGCTTTCTCTTCCAATCTGTGATGATAGGAAGAGGTTAAAGAATTGTAGTAATGCATGAACGCAGCTTGATTTTGTGGTATGATTAGTTCAGGTATTTGATTATATAAATTAGTAAAACAAATATTGAAAGATTTAATGGTTTCACCTTTGTTATATGTAATATTATTGTACTTTTTTAACCGATCAGTTGGGATTTTGGGTTGCCAAAAAGTGGACTTGAACCAGTAGACTAATTCATCCCAGGTAGACAAAATATTCAAAGGAAAATTAAAGAAATTATCTGTAGCTTTTCCTTATAAGGAGTTGACAAATAAACACATACAAGTATCATTGTCATTTGTGCCAATGTCATGGAAAGCATTTGAGAAATCAATCAAATGTTCATTAATAGAAATGGTACTGTTTCCTGAGAACTTGGGCAAATGATCCTTGAACTTAGGAAAATGATTGGTTGCAGGTGTGAGATTTAGGGGGGAAGAAACATGCCACAGAGTAGTGTTGACATATTCCTCGAATTGAAACAAGACATATTTCTTAATGGCTTTAGATGGATTAGTAGTGGATTGACCAAGGATAACATGGCTAGAGATACTCCCGATCGAATTTTAAGCAGAAGGTTGTGATGAAGATGAACCAATGGTGCCATATCTAGAACCACTGCTTCTTGTTCCACTACTAGTACCCGACATTTTGAAGTTGTAAGGAAGTGGAGAGAATGAGGAACTAGCTGAATCAGACAAAGACCAATGGAGTTCAGGTTGTTGTCCTTGGAGAACAAATTTTCTTCTTCCTACTTCGGGGATGAGAGTAAAGTTAGGTGATTGACCTCATATTTTTCGAGATATATGGGAATAAGAGAACATAAGTTGAGCTAATGTCGAGGTTTGTTGAGGGCTCATATCCTTTGGTCATCCAAATATTTCTAGAAATAGACTTCAACAACAATAACTTCCTAGTGTCGGTGTAACTCAACTCTAGTACGTGAATTTATGAGGATTTCTCGAAATAAGGTAAATGAGACGTTGTTATGATTGACGGGACCTTCAAGAATTTTGGGTTGATCAAGGGTAGGTACGGTCATGATTATAAATTATTGATGAGGATGGTTTCTAATCATCCTTTGATGGATATCCCACTGTTCCCTAATTCAATCCTCTTCAGAAACAACTTCCCAAGGATGATTTAGTTCATCTTGAATATCGACAGTCTCAAGAATGAGATTGTACAAGGTAAGGGTAATGTTGGTTTGATCCTCTACACCTTCACCTAGGTTGGGATTCCTTTGAGTAGGTACAATCATGATTCAAGAGAAAAATATGAACATAAATATACAAGCTATAGATATACAACAAACAAAAAGTAAAGCAGTAAATATAAACAATAAATTTACAAGTGTATAAAAAAGAAAAACCAGGGAAATGAAAATGGAGTCCTTCATCCCTAGTACAGTCGCCAAAGAAAATGTTGAGTAAAAGAAATGCAAGCTCTCCTCACAACATTTTTTCAGATCTTGTTTGGCTAAAACAAGATAGGCAGGATTATCACCCTATTTTATAGACTTATTGCAAGTTCAATTAACCTTCAAGTTATTTGACTTAAAGACCAATTGTTGTTTTAAATTTATTTATCAAATGAAAAATGAAATAAAGAAGTCTGATTTTTTTTTATATAGAAATTTAAACACGAAGAAAAATCACATAATTTCATAGAAATAAAAGAGACCAAGAGAGTTGCAAAACCATCAATGATTTTATTCATTCGTTCTGTAACAACCAATACACTTCTCATACTTTCAAAGTATGGACTAGATGAAAGTATAACAACCTAAGGTAACATACACATAGGCCACTGGTGCCTTCAAATCATACCAAGAATGATAAGATAACAACCACAACTTGCACTCCATTATGAATTTGCACAACAATCCTATTTAGTATTGAGAAACTAATCCAGAAACCAAAAGAAGTTTGCAGACTATCAAACAAGTGTTCATTTTATCAATGATAGATTCATTATTTGGGTCATATTATTTCAAAGGAAGGAATAGTTGTGGACCCAACAAAGATAAAATCCATTGAGGAATGTCCAACACCAAGAAATTTCATAGAAGTAAGGTCCTTTATGGGAATATAAGGTTACTACAAAAGGTTTATTAAAGGATTCTCACATATTATGCATCCAATAACATCCATGCAGAAGAAAGGTGCACGATTTGAATGGAATCCAGATTGTGCAAGGAGTTTTCAACACTTGAAAAGTTTGTTGACAAGTGTGTCGGTTTTGAGATTTGTTGATCCGGATGCAGAATTTGTCGTGTGCATGGATGCATACACGTAAGGAATCGGGGGAGTCCTGAGTTTGAATGGGAATGTGGTATGCTACAAATCAAGGAAGTTGAAAGAGCATGAAAGGATCTATGCCACACATAACTTGGAATTTGCATCCATAAATCATGCTTTGAACATGTGGCGACATTATCTCATGGGAAACAGATTTGAACTGAGAATAAACCATTGTGGTCTGAAGTATTTGTTTGAACAACCAAGTCTGAATGCTAGAAAAAACAAGTGGTTACAGTTCCTAGTGAGTATGACTTTGACATAAAGCATATCAGAGGAAAAGAGAACAAGGTGGCTGACACACTCAGCAGGAAGATGCATGAAATGTATGCTATGACCATGGTCCATTAGCATGTAGTAGATTGATTTGCGTGACATAATTTTGGAAGTTTCCAAATCAGATCTGCACTATTTGGAAATAAGTGTGACCTTACAACAAGGTATGTTGCAGCCAAAGTTTGAAGGTTATGAACCAATAGAGGATGGGATCCTCATGTATAGATGTAGAGTCTATGTGATGAATGATCAAGAGTTGAAGAACCTGATTTTGTCAGAGATGCATAAGGTTCCTTATGTTGGACATCCAGGATACCAAAACACAATTGTCACGATCAAGAAGCAATACTTTTGGCCAGGTATGAAAAAAAAAGAGTGGATTTTATTGCAATATGTCTTGAATGTCAGAAGGTCAAGGATGAGCATAGACATCCGGCTGGTTTGCTACAATATTTTCCTATTACTAAGTGGAAGTGGGAAGTTGTGACCATGTATTTCATAACTAAATTTCCTATGAATTCTAAGCAACATGATTCTATTATGGTGATGGTGGAAAAGCTTACCAAAGCTACCCATTTTATTCCAGTGAAGTCAACATACAAGACAACTGATGTTGTTGAGATATACATGTGCAAAGTTGCTAAGTTTCATGGTGTACCTAAGACAATTGTGTCTGATAGATATTCCAAGTTTACCTCAAATTTCTAGAGAGGGTTATTCAAAGGATTTGAAAAATATGAATTTTAGCACAACATATCACCCTGAGTCGGATGGTCAAACCGAGACGGTAAATCAGGTGATTGAAGACATGTTGAGCATGTATGTGATGGATAAGACATAAACATGGGAAGACTACCTTCATTTGGTAGAGTTTGCTTACAACAATGGGAATCATACATCTTTAAAGATGAGCTCATTTGAGACACTTTATGGTAGAAAGTGCAACACACCAGTGAGTAGGGACAACCCAACAAACCATGTAGTAGTTGGGCCAAATTTGCTCCGAGAAAGGGAGGAGTAGCTGGTAAATATGAGGCAAAATCTAAAGGCTTCCCAAGACATACCGAAAATCTTCCCAAGGCAGACAAAAAATGTAACACCCCAAGACCGAGCCCCAATTGTAAATGTAAATATCTTTTATAGGCTAGTGAGCTAGGTTATTATAGGTCATAAGGATTATGTGATTATTAGGCCAAAGAGCCTAGATGATAAAGGCCATTGAGCCTATTTTTGTATATGTAAACACTCATATCATTAATAAAATACATCGTTGCATGTAGACCAACCACGATAAATAGTATGGGGGACTAAACTCCACTAGGAAGGGAAAGGGGGGGCTAAGATCCTAGGAAAGGGGCTAAGCTAGAAGGGATTATCTCCAAGGGAATATTATAATATTATTCCTAAAATACTAAGGTTTGGATATAACCTATGTTATCCTAAGTTCATATGGGAAGGGAATGAATTACAAGTGGAGCCCATGAAGCTTCATGAAGACAAGTGTCCAATTTGGGACATGTATACAAGAGTTTGGGCTTTGTGCATGAGGGTTTCATCCTAGCTGGAATTAGTTCTATTCATGCCATCATTAGGACCTATACATTCCATCCTGCATGTATTCCTTGAGAAGTAGCCCATACTTCCTATTAAGAGAAACTCCATGTACCTTACCTGAAGGCCACTGTTACCATCATCTGTACGTTACCCTAAACTCTGTTGTTGCTATTCACTTGTAATTTCCTGTCACTAGCAGCGCATCTATTCCATACCCGAATTTTGTTGATGCCTTCACTTGAGCCGATACCTGGTTGACTTAAGAGCTGGACTGAAGAGGCGGCTTGTCAGGCCCATGAGAAACTCTCTCTAGGTGAGAGAATGGTTGGGAATTGATTTCCTGAGGGAACCCAACTACAACTACATTTCTCTGAGACTTCCTATCTGATCTGTTTGTTGAAGCCATGGAAGGGAAGTGGGGTAGCCAAAGGAATGCTGAGTAGAGAAGAGGCACACTTCTTGGGGTGGGACAGGCATGTGGGGAATGATAGAGTATAGACTGTTAGTTTGAGTTGGCACATGACAGAGTTGTTCTTCTTGTCTGAGATACATCATCCTAACTAGGAATCTCTTTACCTGAGTGGAGTTTAGTCCCAACTCAGGGGTGACCCAATGCTGAGAGTTCTGAGCAGTGTGGTCTAAGGATGGGAGGATCGTGGAAGGTTTGCATGTAGTTGGTGGTATTCTATCAAAGATAAGTATCAATTGTGTGTTAATTTACATGATGTGTATTTATACATGTATTTATGTTTATGGGTTTTTCCGATGAATGCTGCATGTGTTTTTATACCATATATTTTGCATGACTTTGTGTATTTGTATAATAATTGTATGGTTTATTTTGGTATATAGTTCCACAAGAGTTTCTGTGTGGCATAGCCCAACAGGTGGCTGGAAATGTTACAATATGGTATCATGGCATGGAAGTTTTAAGTGGCATGACTTGACTTGGGTGGCTGGGTATGTTACAAATTGGGATCAGAGCTCCAGTTTTCAAGACTGATCTTGGATGGGCCGTGTAACTGGAAATTGAAGAAATTTTTTCACAGAGAATCATTGTCAAAATGGCCAAATTTCGACTTACAAAGCGTCCATGAGTTCCAGGAGGGCGCTAAAAGCACACCTTAACTGTGTTTGAAAGCTCATGAGGTGTAACGGTTTGGGAAAAAACAATGGACATTGGATTGAGCCTCCAAATTAGATCTGGGCTATTGGATCAAACCCAAACAAGAGGAGAGATCACTATAGAGAAGATCAGATCCCAACTGTTGGATTTGAGCGTGAAATAACGAGTGCCATTAGACCTACAAAATAAGTGTGACTGTTAACACCTCAAGTCTTTTAGACTTCGTTGCTTTAACATTTTTTAAGTCCTTGATGAAAAGGAGGTAAAATCCCTGAAGCTCCAAAGTCTCGGATTGAATCTACGCCATAGATCACTTGGAGGAGTACCTGACAATTGGATTTGGCCAAGGACAGATCTGGGCCATTGGATCAAGCATGGATTAGGAGGTGAAGCACTGTGGAGAAGATCAGATCCCAACCATCAGATCTGTGTGCGAGCGAGTGTGAGTCATAGATCTCACAACAGTTTGGAGGTTTGACACTCCAGGAGAAACAAGTCCTTATGCTGCCAGGAAGAAAATCTCTCGAAGTCTCGAACTCTAGAGTAAATATGGATCGTTCATGTTTGGAGACACGTGTCTGTAGAATAGAAAGTATTCAAAAGTTCGACATTCAGGAGATTTGTAGTGTTATGTTGAGAAGTATCCTGAAGCCCGAAGACCCGAAGCTTCGAAGAGCACCTATTTTTGAGTTCAAAGATTCAACGTTCGAGAGTTTTTGAGAGTGTTGTGGGAGAAACCTCTGAAGCTCGAAGTTCCGAAGCTCCGGAGAGATGAAGTAATGAAACTATGAAGAACGACAGTTCGGGAGTTCACCAGTTCAACGTTCCGGTGTTTTAAAGTGTGTTGGTGTGAAATCCTTTAAAGCTTAGAGTCCCAAAGTCCCTCAGTGTCGGGGTGACGTGGCATGATGAAGTCACCTAGGGTGACATGGACCCACTTTGTGTGTGCCACGTGTCATCCTGTTTCATATTTTTCAGAGACCTTTTGTACCAATTGGAACTTGACATGTGTCACCCATCGATTGGGCCACATGTCATCTCCATATTTTTGAAACATAGCACCCCTGGTGCGAAGTTTCTAAGGAGACTCCACAAGTTCAAAAATTTAGCATGGAAATTGGATTATGTTGTTGAAAGAACCCCTGAAGTCTGAAGCTCCAGAGCATTGAAGCAATGATGCTCCAGAAAGCCTCTCCAGGAGTTCACCAGCTCGACGTTCGAGAGAATTAAGGTGTGAGGTGTTAAGAACCTATGAAGCCTGAAGTAGCGGAGCGCCAGAGTAACGAAGCATCGAAGCGCCAGTCCATGAGTTCGACAGTTTAGTGTATGAGAGAAGTGCGGTGTTATGTTAGCAAATATTCCAAAGCTTCGAAGCACCAGAGACCCTAAGCTTTGAAGAAGTACTGTTCAAGAGTTCGCCAATTCAACATTTTGGGAATTAGAATGTGTTGAAGTCGAAACCTCTAAAGCTCAAAGTTCCGGAGCCCCGAAGTCATGAAGCTTTGTTTAATCTCTTTCTAGCTAAGTGCTTGGTCATAGCTCGTGGTCATATTAGTTTT
Organism: Picea sitchensis; assembly: GCA_010110895.2. Taxonomy (NCBI): domain Eukaryota; kingdom Viridiplantae; phylum Streptophyta; class Pinopsida; order Pinales; family Pinaceae; genus Picea; species Picea sitchensis. The sequence continues at coordinate 150,666 of SNQJ01S0025194.1, forward strand.
TAGCCGAAGTACAGGGGGCTAGTGCTCAAATTTTTTATTTTAAAGACATAAAGGGGCTTTGAGAAGGAGCTCACAGGTTTCTGATTTGTATGGATATACACTTGACGGAAATAATAGGAACCTGTGAACCTTAAGAGAGGATTCAAAAGAAGATCCAAGAGCTAATTCAACTTCCGAAGAAGATCACCTATACAGGGATTTCCCTCACAAATTGGACAATCTTCAAATGACCATAACTTTCTGCTCAAGACTCATATTTGAGCATGGAAGCATGCGTTGGAAATATCTTGGACAATAGAATATAATTATTCACTCAAACAATTGATCTGGATAGTCAATTCTCAGGAAAATCACAAGAAAGAATTTTGATGCATTATGGAACCCAGAATGATTGATACAGGGGGAAAAATACCAAGAAAACCACCTATTAAATGTTTGGGTTGTGGGGAGATCATATGTTTAGACATTGTCCTCACATGGGTGAAAAATGTGAGGACTGTTCACAATGTACAACAAGCTGAAACAATGGAGGACATGGGCATAAGTGTACCTAGGATCTATGCAACCCTCGACAACAAGCAAGTTGAGTTTCAGTCACATATGATTGAAGCAGAAGGTAAGCTCAACAACCAAACCATTTCTATTTTAATTGATTCAAGGGCTAGTCAAAGTTATATAGAACCTAAGATGGTGGAAATATTTCAATTTCCAAGAAACAAGCATGGAAAATCTTGGTTGGTGTAGTTGGCTACAGGAGCTAAAAGAAAAATTAATGAGATGGTTAAGGCATGTCTGATGGACATGAATGGACTGAGCACCAAGGCAGACTTGAAAATCCTACCTTTAGGTTCCTATGATTGTCTAATTGGTATGGATTGGTTAGACCAACACCATGCTATCCTAGACTGTCATAATAAGACATTTACTTGCCTAGATGAAGAATGGAACCTAAGGACAATACAAGGAATTCCCAAAGCAGTAACTGTCAAAGAAATTTCAACATTGCAGCTAAAGAAATGTTACAGAAAAGGATTTCAAATATTTGCAGCTCATATGGAAGAAAACACCTAAGGATAAGGTGTCAAATATTGAATATTATGCAGTCCTAAAGGAGTTTGATGATATATTTAAAGAAATTCCACGATTACCTCCTAAAAGAGATATTGATTTCTCCATGAATCTGATGTCTAGAGCAACCCTAGTATCCAAGACCCCTTATAAGATGAGTACACCAGAATTGAATGAATTGAAAATGAAGCTTGAAGATATTCTGAAGAAGGGGTATATATGCCCAAGTGTGTCACCTTGGGGTGCCCCAGTATTATTTGTGAAGAAAAATGATGTTTTTTTTTAGAATATGAAAGAGTTTGGACCTGATATCAAGAATGAACTTAGGAACTTGAGGACATAATGTTATGTCAAGAATATCCCACAATGTGATCAAAGTCCAAGACTGAAGAATGTTAAGATATGAATCTAGGTGCATAAATAAAGTTTTGGAAATCCACTACAGGAAATCCACTCATGTTAATCAGAGTGCTCAATGGAATTTGGGTATAAGAGTAGCTAATTTAGTGAATGAAGTAGTGAAAGTCCATTCACTCTAAAGGATGCCAATGTATAGATAAGGAAGTAGAGTGTGGGCATATATGCTCTAAGAGATTGATATGTTAAACTGCTATTTTTTTATTTTTTATTTTTTTTGATAAAGAGAAACAAGGAGTATATTTGGAGATAGGATGTAACATCTCCAAGGATCAGTCCTATAGTTTGGAGATAACACCTCCATTATTGCTATAAGAGTGCACAATTCCATGGAAAACTCCCATGATGACAGATTTGAAGAAGTTGAGAGACTCTGATCCAGTAGAACCATCTCTATATCGACAATTGGTTGGCTCATTAATGTATTTTCAGAATACTCAGCTGTCTATTTGTCTTGTGGGATGCTTGAGTTATGATATACAATTGCATGGATTTATCGATTCAAATTGGGTAGGGAGTGTAGATGACATAAGAAGTGCTACTTGGATATGTTTCAGTTTGAGATTTGCCATGATGTCATGGGATAGCAGGAAATAAGAAGTCTGTTGCACTTAGCACTGCAAAAGCAGAGTATATTGAAGCTTGTGATGCTTGTACGAAAGAAGTGTGGCTTCGTAAGTCAATTTTTGGAATGTCTGATCAAGTGCTGAATTTGACCGTGATATATTGTGATGATCAGAGCTATGTGAAACTTTCAGAGAACCCAATGTTCTGTGATAGGTTGAAGCACATTGAGATCAAGCATTATATTCTCTGTGATAAAGTCCATAGGGGAGAAGTGGTTCTCCAGTATATCTCCACAAATGAGCAGATAACAGATATTTTGGTAAAGCCTTTGTCCAAGATGAAAAGTTTGCATACATAAGGGACAAGCTGGGGCTCCTGGATACAACTTCCTTATTGAAAAAGGAAGTGATTACTCCCAGGTTGGGAGGGAGCACTAGTACGTTATTGATTTATGGACAACCATTTTCCAGTTCAGAAAAAGGTCCAGGTTGGTAAGTTCCTTTCCAATCCAAAAAGTGGTTCAAGATTTCAGACAAAAAGTCATTTTCCAGTTCGGAAAATCATCCAGATCGAACAATCATTTTGTAATGAAAATGGTACGATAGATTGTTGATGTACCATATACATTGATTCCCCTTTTGGCTAGTGTGGGGGAATGGTCTAGGACAATCATTCTTCTTGGCAGTTACTCAGAGTAGTGGTCAAGTAGAATGGTCCATGTTATCGTGCAGTTTGTAGGAAGGGTTTAGGTTAGCTTGAGTCAAGGCTTCAAACTGGCGTAACATGAGCTTCCCCACCCACTGTCACCTCGATGGGGAGCTCTTTCTATTTAGGATGGCTAGTCCAAGGGAGACGTCCCTAGTAATCTGGG
>SNQJ01S0025195.1:8759-23481 GCA_010110895.2 Picea sitchensis
TGACATCATCATAATGCCCAAATTTGTGGATAACAAAGGGGACTCTGATTCACTTCATTGTAGCAGTGGTAGTCATAATAACATGATTTCAGTAGAGTTCATCAAGCAACTGAACCTCCCAACGACACCACAACCGCAACCCTACACCATCGGTTGGCTTCATCAAGGAAGAGATCTCTGTGTCAGCCAACAGTGTCATCTGCCCTATAGTATCAAGCCTTCCAAAGATGAGGTACTGTGTGATATTTATCCCCTTGAAGTTTGTGATTTTCTTTTAGGAAAACCATATTTGTGGGATCAACATGCTGTGTATGAGTCTAAACCCCGCAGTGTTATTATTACTTTGGGTAGACAATTGTACAGGATCCCAAAGGTGGCACCACCTACTGATATTTCTTTAATCTTCGCTAAGAAATGCAATAAGGTTATTTCACAGACCGAGAAGTTTGTCTTCTTTGTGATCCGTGCTCACAGTAAGTAGAAGGTCGTCGCCACATCTGTGGCCTCTACACAATGCCTCTCTTTGCAGCAGAAGAAAGTGGAAGGTATCGTGGAACAATACAGAGACATCTTCATCTCACCTACAGGGGTACTGACACACTGCCAAGTCAAGCATCTAATTAATCTGACCCCCGGTGCACCTCTACCTAATGGACCATTCTATCGACACTCGTTGATGGAGAATGACAAAATTAGGCGTCAAATCCAAGATCTTCTTCAAAAGGGGCACATCAGACCCAACTCCTCCCCTTGCAGAAGCCCAATTGTATTGGTGCGGAAGAAGGACGGGACTTGGCGAATCTATATTGATTACAGAGCCTTAAACAAAATCATAGTCAGGAACCACTACCCCATTCCCAGGATCAATGACCTTCTTGACCAACTCAAGGGGGAAAAATTTGTCAACAAGATTGACCCGAAGTTTGGCTACCATCAGGTTCCCATCGAACCAACTGATGTCTGGAAGAAAACCTTCAAGTCTAAAGAAGGTCTCTACGAATGGCTAGACATTCCCTTTGGCTTAACAAATGCACCATCCACTTTCATGAGGTTGATGGACTATGTATTGAGACCCTTCACCAACTCCTTTTTGGCAGTATATTTGGATGACATCCTCATCTTCAACAGAACATGGGAGGAGCACATGCGGCATATTCAATAGGTTTTGAGCACTCTGCGACAACACAAGCTTTATGACAACTTGGAAAAATGATCTTTTGGCATGAACAGGGTCCAATACCTGGGCTACATTGTTGATGAGCATGGGGTACATGTTGGTCCATCTAAGATCCAATTCATCTGTGACTGGCCAGCCCCAACAACACTGACCGAGCTTCGGAGATTCTTAGGACTCACCAATTTTTATCGATGGTTTGTGTTGGGATTCTCCCATATTTCCTGGGCCCTCAGCTAGGTGACCAAGGGAGGTGGTAGGGCCAAGTTTGTGTGGGGGAAGGATCAACAATGAGCATTCAAAGATCTAAAACATTGTTTGTGCTCAGCTCTAGTACTCTCCTTGACCAATCTGCAACAACCATTCAAGATTGAGACTGATGCATCTGACTATGTTGTGGGTGCAGTTCTCACTTAGCATGGGCATCCGGTGGCATACCATAGTGAGACACTCTCTGATACTGTCCGGAAATACCCCACCTATGACAAGGAAATGTATTCCATTGTACAATATTGTCGTCAATGGAAACATTACATTCTAGGGAAAGAGACGATCATACACACTGATCACAAGCCTCTGCAATTCATCCATACATAGGGGAAATTGCAGAACGACCGCCATCAAAAGTGGTCCACCTACCTGCAACAATTCCATCTCAACATCAAGTATAAGACAGGTATCTCCAATCGTGTCAATGACTACCTTAGTCAGCCTTCTATGGTTTCACTTACCACTATGCTCCATTCCTATGGACATGAAACATCAGAGTGGCCCCAACTTTACCAGCAAGATCCGGACTTCGCCACCACATATCAGCTCTTGGGTACAGGCGCCACTATCACTGATTTTTACATTTAGGATAGACTCTTATGCCACCTGGGCCATCTCTTTGTTCCTACAAGTGAGCATGCAAAGCTGATTTGGGAAGCTCGCTACAATTGAGTGGCAAGACATTTTGGCATAGAGAAAACTGTGGTCATTCTTTAGAAACATTTTTATTGGCCAAAACTTTGACAGGACGTCAGCAAATATATCAGATCTTGCATTGCCTGTGCCATTGCGAAGTCGACCATCAAGAAGCAAGGCTTATAGACCCCTCTTCCTATTCCCGAGAAGCCGTGGGAATCCATATCCATGGATTACATGTCTGGTTTGTTGTCCACCAAGCATGGAAATGACCGTGTGTTTGTGGTCATTGATCGGTTTTTGAAGATGGCCATCCTCACAGCCTATAAGAAGAATTTCACAATGACAGATACTACCAAGATCTTCCTCGAATGCATTTGGGTTCACTTTGGGATACCACAGACCATCATCTTCGATAGAGACAACAGGTTCCTCAACACCTTTTGGTCGAGTCTCTAGTCTCTATTGGATACCAAGCTCACAAAATCCACTTCTTTCCACCCCCAAACCGATGGCCAAACCGAGGTCGTCAATCAGATGATTGTGCACATCCTGTGCATGTACAATTCTAAGCATCCTCATACATGGGACGAGAGTCTCCCATATGTCCAACATAGCTACAACATGGCTCTCCATAGTTCCACTGGCCATAGCCCATTTCAGGTGGGTCTAGGATTCCAACCCTTGGGATCCATTGATGTTGCACTTCCTCTTGCCACAACACAGACAAACTCTTCCCTTGATCAATCTGTTCTTGAAAAATCCACCAGATTCATTGAGTGGATTCAGCACATCCACCAATAGGTCCAAGAGATTTTGCAGAAATCCAATGCTAAGTACATGAAACACCATGATAAACATAGGGTACCACACCATTTTCAGGTTGGCAACAAAGTCTGGCTACATTTGCAGAAGGAGCATCTCATTGGGCCCCATTGGAAGCTTTAACCCCTTTGTTATGGGCCTTACACTATCACCAAGGATGTGGGTAGAAATCATTTTGAGATCAACACTCCACCCTCCTTGGTTTGCATCCAGTATTCAATGTGGACCTCCTTCGGCCATATTTTCCACCATTATTGGACACCTCTAAGATCGTCAAACAACTGACACCAATAAATCTCAACCCTGACTGCATGGAACAAGCATCCACTGATCAGGTTGTGAACACACAGGTTAAGGGCACTCGCCAATAGTGGATCCAACTTTATCAGGTTGTCAAGATAGGGCAACTCCTACACCAAGGCAAGTGGCTCACCCAGGGCCAAATCAAGCAGAATTTTCCTCACCTGATGGGGGAAGTCAATGTAATGGATATCATTGCTTCCTAAGGGGGGAGGATTGATCCAGGTGGATATTGGTGGCCACCCACCTATTCCAACTGGCGCCTCGTGTCCATTTTTGTTCAACATGTTTTTATGTACTGCTTTATAATTGTGAGTTCTACACTTCTGGGGTTGTCTGAAGCCTCACACATTCTCCATGTGGATACGGGTGACCTCTTGCCTAATCCAACTACCTTATTTTGTATGTTTTCATGTCAACACATCTTGTTGTACTTTCAGGGTTGTTTTGGGGCCCTAAACATTGTTATTTTGGCTCGCCACAGTTAGACTGTAGACGAAGTCAAACTCTGACAACGGAATGTGTAGTTCTCTGAAATACCTTTCCAATGAGCTGTCACGTGCCTAAAACGAAGGTCGTATGAAAAAGTTATGACCCTAGGAAGTTGAGGTACCAAATTACACTAACTTACCCATAGGGCCCACATGACTTTTGGCGTTTCACCTTCCAGGGTTAGGTTTTTGGATGTCTAGGGTTTTGGAATTCATGAGTAATATGAAAAGGGCCTATGGAGCCTCATTGTAATCCATTCTGATCAGACAGATGCGCGTAGTAGCCACATCTCTTCTCAGAGATAGCTACCACCATTCGAGCAAGTTCCAGTTCTGCAGTTTTACGGTTTCGACCTATTTAATTATTTAATAAAAGATATTGCTCACTGAATATTTGTGTTATTCTTCCTATCTCTATGTTTATTGCATTCAATCTGTTAATTAGTTCGTTTTGCTCCTAAATCTGGATCAGTGTTGGGTTGGGTTGACTTGATACGGGTCTTCTCCCCAGGTGGATGGGTTGGGTTGATCTGTGGGGATGCCCCTGATCTTCTCCCCATATCGGATTAGGTTGAACACTCCTATAAGACTAAGTTGAGAAAGACACTTGTAAGATAAGTGGAAAAATTGTCCTGGGAGGGAACCCAACATTCCATGGGAGCATACCATGTGGACATGTCACTTGGGAGTTGACCAAGTGGACACATCATGAGGGAGCATCCCTTGATGATGATGATGACTTTCTCTAGTGGGTCGTAGCGCCTAGAAGAGATGAGGGCGTTCACACTGGGTACAGCCATGTGTGACATATTGATGCAACCTTTCACTATGATGACTAGAGATAAGAAGAATCCTAATGTCTTGTGTAGAAGACCCATCAGAATCCCAACATCTTGTGTAGAATACCTAATGTGTTGAAGTTGGCCTGGATGAAGAGACACCTTTTGGAAAGGATAAAGTTCACATTGGACTTGTATAAATAGAGAGAACTATCTCTCATTTTGTCATAATACACTTGGATCACTTTCTCTCGCTTCTGTAGCACTAGCTTCTTGGGATTCTAGCGCAATTCTTCTTGGTGATTGGATTTTCTCTTAGACTATATATTATCTAGTGAAAGGTTGTTGTTGGTTTTTTCTCCCTTGTGAAGAAGGGTTTCCGAGGATATCTCTTATGTATTTTGTGCATGGTTATCTTCTTGTGATCTTGGATAATTGTATGATGCAATTAATGCTTAGGGTTTATGCTTCATGTTGCTTATTATATTGCAAAATTGAATAGAATGTTAACAAGTTGATCAAGCATTAAAATTCAACAATAGGATTCCCAATCTAATCACACATGCACTTTGGCTTCAAAACATATATACAAATGCACTCTGGCACAAAACATCCCGGATCACCAGCCTATAAAGCATATATACATTTACAATTGGGGTTCTACCTAGGGGTATTACATGCCACATATCCAATTTCGCAAATTTGATTCTAAATATTTCACCTGAGGTACTTCTGTATGTCTCCTCTATTCTCTGAAAATTTCATAGTCCGAAGAGTCCCAGAAAATAAGTTATAGTGAAAATGGCAAGTTGACCTATTTGCAACTTATCTCATGACCATTCAAAAATCCTAACTTCCATATAGCATATCTCAGAAAGTATAGTAAACCAACATCTGAAATTTTTACCTAAGGTACTTTTGTATGTCCCCTCTATTCTGTAAAACTTTCAAGTATGAAGAGTCCTAGAAAAGAAGTTATAGTGAACTTGACAAATTTACATGTTTGAAACTAATCCGGTAACATTTAGAAACCCTAACTCCCACATAGAATATACCAGAGAGTGCAGTGAACCAACATCTGAAATTTTTACTTGAGGTACTTCTATATGTTTCCTTTGTTCTGTAAAAGTTTCACAATCTGAAGGGTCCCAGAAAATAAGTTATAGTGAAATTTCCAAATTGACCTATTTGAAATTGATCTCGGGGCCATTCAAAAACCTCAACATCCACATAGCATATCTTAGAAAGCGTAGCGAAAAAACATATGAAATTTGTACCTGAGGTACTTTTGTATGTCTCCTTTGTCTTGTAAAAATTTCACAATCTAAAGAGTCCCAAAAATGAATTTATAGTGAAAATGTCAAATTGGCTTATTTGTAACTGATTTTAGGAGCATTCAGAAACCCTAACTTCCATAGGGCATATCTCCGAAATAATAGCAAACCAACATCTAAAATTTTCACCACATGTACCCAAATATCCCTCTTCCATCTGTTCAAAATATCAAGGTCTGAAACAACCTAGAACATAAGTTATCACAAAAATGTCAAGATGACCTAAAAGTGATTTCACAACTCTTCCTTTTTGGAATAATATTCAATCTTTTCTCATCCATTTTCCATGCACACACTTTCTCTCAATAATTTTTCTTTTTATACTTTTTCATAATCCTTCATGAAGGGACATGTCCATTAATTAAATAATTAATTCCCCTTGTTAATTTTACTTTTCCAAATACCATGGGAAAATACCCAAACCAATGGATTTGAAACCACCATTTCACCTTTTACATTTTCACATGTAGTCCTCTTTTATTATACTTGTAAACACACACATGTAGTCCTCTTTTATTATACGACACACAATGGGTCATAGTGCCTAGAAGAGATGAGGATGTTCACACTGGGTGCAACCATATGTGACATATTGATGCAACCTTTCACTATGATGACCAGAGATAAGAAGAAGCCCAACGTATTGTGTAGTAGACCCATCAGAATCCCAACGTCTTGTGTAGAATACCTAATGTGTTGAAGTCGGCCTGGATGAAGAGACACCTTTTGGAAAGGATAAAGTTCACATTGGACTATATAAATAGAGAGAATTATCTCTCATTTTGCCATAATACACTTGGATCACTTTCTCTTGCTTGTGTAGCGCTAGCTTCTTGGGATTCTAGCGCAATTCTTCTTGGTGATTGGATTTTCTCTTGGACTATATATTATCTAGTGAAAGGTTGTTGTTGGTTTTTCTCCCTTGTGAAGAAGTGTTTCTGAGGATATCTCTTATGTATTTTGTGCATGGTTATCTTCTTGTGATCTTGGATAATTGTATGATGCAATTAATGCTTAGGGTATATGCTTCATGATGCTTATGATATTGCAAAATTGAATAGAATGTTAACAAGTTGATCAAGCATTGAAATTCAACAATAGGCTTCCCAATCTAATCACACATGCACTTTGGATTCAAAACATATATACAAATGCACTCTGGCACAAAACATCCCGGATCACCAACCTATAAAGGATATATACATTTACAATTGGGGTTCTACCTAGGGGTATTACATACCACATATCCAATTTCGCAAATTTGATTCTAAATATTTCACCTGAGGTACTTCTGTATGTCTCCTCTATTCTCTGAAAATTTCATAGTCCGAATAGTCCCAGAAAATAAGTTATAGTGAAAATGGCAAGTTGACCTATTTGCAACTAATCTCATGACCATTCAAAAACCCTAACTTCCATATAGCATATCTCAGAAAGTATAGTGAACCAACATCTGAAATTTTTACCTAAGGTACTTTTGTATGTCCCCTCTATTCTGTAAAGCTTTCATATTATGAAGAGTCCTTAAAAAGAAGTTATAGTGAACTTGAAAAATTTACCTGTTTGAAACTAATCCGGTAACATTTAGAAACCCTAACTCCCACATAGAATATATCAAAAAGTGCAGTGAACCAACATCTGAAATTTTTACTTGAGGTAATTCTATATGTTTCCTTTGTTCTGTAAAAATTTCACAATCTGAAGGGTCCTAAAAAATAAGTTATAGTGAAATTTCCAAATTGACCTGTTTGAAACTGATCTTGGGGCCATTCAAAAACCTCAACATCCATAGAGAATATATTAGAAAGTGTAGCAAAAAAACATATGAAATTTGCACCTGAGGTACTTTTGTATGTCTCCTTTGTCCTATAAAAATTTCACAGTTTAAAGAGTCCACAAAACGAATTTATAGTGAAAATGTCAAATTGGCTTATTTGTAACTAATTTTAGAAGCATTCAGAAACCCTAACTTCCATAGGGCATATCTCCGAAATAATAGCGAACCAACATCTGAAATTTTCACCACGTGTACCCAAATATCGCTCTTCCATCTGTTCAAAATATCAAGGTCTGAAACAACCTAGAACATAAGTTATCACAAAAATGTCAAGATGACCTAAAAGTGATTTCACAACTCTTCCTTTTTGGAATGATATTCAATCTTTGCTCATCCATTTTTCATGCACACACTTTCTCTCAATAATTTTTCTTTTTATACTTTTTCATAATCCTTCATGAAGGGACATGTCCATTAATTAAATAATTAATTCCCCTTTTTAATTTTACTTTTCCAAATACCATGGGAAAATACCCAAACCAATGGATTTGAAACCACCATTCCACCTTTTACATTTTCACATGTAGTCCTCTTTTATTATACTTGTAAACACACACACACATATGTATGTATATCAATCTTGGAAATGTTGTGTATTGTAATGTCATAATATGGCATTATTGACAACATTGATTCTTTGACATCAATGACAATAATTCCAACACCCTAGGTATAAATCATGGGTATAGAAGGTCTCCTAGTAGAAGAGATCACTATTACAAGGGTCCACCTACATAGAGCCACGAAGAAAGTCAAAAAAAATTCACAACTATGCAAGATTGGATGGGATTGTTGGCATAGAGGAATCAACATATTAAGGAGCTATGGGAATAGATCAAACATATGAATGCCAATACCGATACCCTTTCCAACCCTTTGGAGAATCAAGAAAAATTTGAAGAAATTAAAAATGTGGATGATAGAAGGGATGCACTCCTTGAGGCATCATTGGAAAGGAAGAAGGCCTTGAGGGAGTTTTAACCTATAGCATAGTCTACATGTTTGGCACTTTAGAAATTAGATTCATTTGTATATGTAGAGTAGCATGCCTTGGCACGGAGACAACTCATAATGCAAAACACAAAGAAATCTTGGTTATTCATTACTAGTGCATATATCATTTTGGGAAAGTAGAACACACACTTGGAGAAGTTTGAGGAATTTTGTAGCCAAGCCTCGCAGGTCATCTTCGAGTTAGCACATTGATTTAAAGAGCAAGAAGAGTAGAAAGGTTGACTCAAGGGTGAGTCAATGGTTGTGGTTGGGACTTGTTGGCCCCTTTGTTTTTCAAAAAAGTTGGAGAAGGATGGATAGACAACAAGACAAAACAACAATGCATAGAGATCAATGCAGAGGACATGAAAAAGTCATAGAGGGATGTGTTGGAAGTTAGCTTCCAATAGAAGAAAGTTGAGGAGATTAATAAATGAGCTGAGTTGAGTTGAACACTTAATAATACATGGTGGATGTTGAACACTTATGTTGAAAGTAAGTATCTCGCCAATTCCTCTTATGTTAATGCTCATAAACAACCTAAAGGTAATCAAAGGAGTGCCAAAAACATCACATACACAATATCATAAAAAAGTTTCTAAAATTACTCTATGAAGTTTAATAGCTAAAAATTTGGAAAACAAAACTAAAATACAATGTGATGAAATGTGTAATTAGAAGGTTGCATGACTAAAACATTATGGCTTAACACTTGTTAAATACAAAAGACAAACCAATCACATTTCTTTTCTAAGGAAGTCCATTGGAGATAGTGAACAAATACAAATATCTTGGGATTGACTTCCAATAAGCTCAGTTGGGAGACTTGTAGGGAGAAAAGGATATAGGGTAGGGTGGAGAGCCTCATACCTACTCCAAAATAGGTGCAAAAAAGAAGAACTTTGGGATTGGAAAACCAAAAAATCACTCTTTGGTTTGTTGGTTACGTTGGTTGTTCTCTATGGTTGTAAAATATGGGGAAGAAACATGTCAACTTGCAAATGGAGACAACCAAAAAGAATTCATAAGCAAACAATTACTAGCAATCTCAAAGTTAAAGCCTCAGCCTCGTATGCAATTATTTTAGTTGAAACAAATACTTTTCCATTGGAGGTGACAATGATAATCAAATTAATAAGTTATTTAAAGAAGGTGGAAAACATGGATAACCAACATTGGCCTAAATTAGCTATGGAGGAGGAGTTCGACCGTAGGAAGAAAACTTGGTTGAAGAAAAACAAAAAGTGGTTGAGTAAGTAGAATATCAAGCTACATGAATGTCCTAACATCAAGGAAGAAAGAAAAAAGTTTGTGAATGAAAAATTTAGGATTTCCACGTGGACAAATCACGGTGGGTGTAAAAAAGCATACTACATCAAGGAGTTTAACCCAAATTGTGATCATAGCAAGAAAACATATTTAGGGGCAACTATTAAAGGAAAAGCAAGGTTGTTAGTTGCACAATTTAGGACGAGTTCACATCACCTTAGATGTGAGACCGGTAGGTGGAGGGTACCCAAGGAAGTTTCGGAGGAGAGAACTTGTATATTCTGCAATAAGGGTGTGGTGGAGAAAGAGTGGCACTTTTTTACGAAATGTGCAGCCTACGACGATATCTGCAGTCAATATGAAAAGGGCTTAAAGGTCGACAACATGCACCAACTATTTGACAAGGATAAGATCAACCACATTGCTAGTCTTCTAGTCAAGATTCACAACAGAAGATCTGACTTGAAAAGAGTGTGAAGATGAGTTAGGGTTGTTATTCTCTTGCTCTGTTAGGCTTTTCAGCCTCATGAATGTCATTAAAATCAATCAATCAACCAACCAAACATCTTACAAAGAAGATCATCTTCTCATGGTTACATTAATATGGTGTCATGTTGTGCAATCCTAGATGAAGGCTTAATGGGTATGAGGTGGATTGGAAAGTATAGTAGTATTGATGGTTTCACTGACATTTATGTCATGTTGTGAAACCCCACATGAGAGTTTAATGGGGAGGACTTAAGAGGTATGAGATGGATTGGTAAATATAGTGTTGATAGTCGTATGAGAGTTTAATGGGGAGGAATTAAGAGGTATGAGATGGATTGGTAAGTATAGTGTTGATAGTCGTATGAGAGTTTAATGGGGAGGAATTAATAGGTATGAGATGGATTGGTAAGTATAGTATTGATGGTTGCATTGACATGGTGTCATGTTGTGCAACCCCACATGAAAGTTTAATGGGTTTATGAGGTGGATTGGCAATTATAGTGCCCTTCGTACATGTATGGAGTGTCCAACGAGTCCTACCATTTAAGATGGAATCTTTAGAGAAAACATAACGTTTGGGGATGGGGTCTTACTTGGAAGCCTTCGGTGGTGTTAATCATGCATTTGTAATGGACTTTTAAGGATGTTGTGCCATGGTAGTTTCCGTGCGAATATGATAGAGTGGACAAACACGAAATTATCCCAAAGAATCTCACGCCGTGTGGGAAGTGTCAACCGTGGCCGTGTGGGTAGTGTCCATTGTGACCTCATCATTCACATGCTGAATTTGTTACAGATGAATTTATTACATAAGGCAAACTTTACATATGTAGAAAAAATCTTCATTCTAGAAGGTAAAGTTGGAATTCATTAGGTTTATACAGTATAGTTTAGGGCAAAGGAGGTCGTAAAATTGGTGCAAATTTGTGACCAATTTTCCAAAGCCCTTTGTCCACGTGTTTTATACTTTCTATAAAGTGGGACAGTCCTGATTCCTTTTCTGGAAGGACGGTAGAAACGTACACAAGACTATTCTAAGGAACAGCCATTGACAACAGGAAAGATCAAAGTTTCAGGTACATCATAAAGCAGAGATGGCCCGAAATTTCTCTCCTTTGTCCAACAGTTGGTGTGCCGTGATTCAGTCAATTCCGTGTCAGAGGGGTCAGTGTACTGTCATCGTATTTGTTTCTGTTGATATGAATGAATGTAGAATGTTTTTCGGAACGCACCTTAGCTGAGCACGTTGGTGAAATCCGACGTGCCAATACCTTGAATCTGGTTTGGAATTTCAAATTTAGTCAGCGAGAAAAAAAAATTGATGACAGTTAAAAAAAATTTTATGACTGTTATTTCAAGTTTTACCTAAAATTATAAATGTTAAAATATTTGTATATTGTGTAAATTTTACTTTCATAAATTTTATGTTGAGCAGATTCAATCTCAAAGCTTCAGCCATGATCAGTACCATGATCGGTAGAAGATTTGGAAATCACACTCACATAGCAAAGTTGGACACTCAAGCGAAGAAAACCCATGCTGGAGCTTTGAAATTTGTAATTTGGGTGTCCATTTACTCCCTCAACCAACATTGTTCAAGGATCATCAACCTCACTGCTGTGCCCCTACCTAGTTCCTTGAAAGCTGAAACCATAAATTATAGTTATTAACCTAAACCATATATACTTATAAACCTTTATCATGTAAGTATCTACAACAAATTTTGACGAGAAATCTACACAATTAAACGTCAATTTGACATTTTTGATATTTTGATGTATATCAACTAGCACAGCCGCTAAGTCGCAGCTGGTGAACGCCGAAAGCGGCTTACAGCTGTTAAACTTCCTGTGACCGCTGGTGATGCTAGCAGAAACATGAAACTTCCCGCGACCGCTTGTGATGCCAGCAGAAACATTAAACTTCCCGCGACTGCTGAGACTGCTGAGACTGCTGCGACTGCTGTTGATGCCAGCACAGAAACGCTGTCACCAAACGTCAGTTAGCAGAAACATGAAACGTCAAGATCTTACCTTAATATTTTTTAATYAGGTAGACATGGCAGTAAGTTAGTGAACACAGTAATTTTTAAACACGATTAGGTAAATATAAAAAAGTAAACATATAAACGGATGTCTTTATAACAGCTTGGAAGTTAATGGATGAAATCAGAGCCATTCGTTTATTGTGACGACTAAGAATATTCTAGGCATATTTAATCTCGTCCATAAAAAACTTATTAAGAACTAAAAACGTATTAAATGTGCCCATTATCAATAGGTGTACCCTTTGGGCGTAATAATGAATAATGAGGAGTGGATTGCTGGGGTGGATTTCTTATATCCACATGTCAAATACAAGTTCAAATAAAAAAGAAGTCCTACAGTACGTCAAATTCCAGGCCTGCCTTGAAGGGTTGAAGACCGAAGTTGAAGGCCCGGATTCGAATGGGCTACCCGACCGGAAATGCCGACTTTCAATCTTGTGTTTGTTTGTCTGGTACTCAACAATAACCATTGATGTAACAAGTAACTACAAAGGCCAACTCTAACCCGGTCCCCACTGGTTACCGGGATGGATTCCAAGTGTGAACTTGTGACCTGCAATCATTCAAAACGCGGGAGTTATTTGACTAATGGGGGAGCCTCTGGCCTTGCAGAATTATCTACGCACGTACACACAGGTCTTCTGGTCTCGCCTCCACAACTTTATAAATCCACCATTTGCCCACAATTCTGCTCGCAGATCATTCGGGTTCCTGGAGAAGTCTGGGTTAAGAAATGCAGCTTTAGAAACTGGTTTCGTTCTCTGCTGCTCCCCGCTGTAGATAGAGAAGCCAAAGCTTTATATGTTGTTTTATTGCACGTAAAATCTTCATCGTAGGCATAGTGCTCAAATTGTGTCCAAAGGAATAGGCTTAGGCATGGCTTTTAGCACTCATTTTCCGGAAAATAGTCTCCCTCTGCGATTCAGTAGACCAGGAGGTCTTCAATTTCAGAATCTGAGTCGTCAAATGGTGTGTCTTTCGAAGAAATCTTCTTTGGTTTTGCCTAGTATTAATGCGCATCTTACCACTAGTCCAGCTTCTGTCCCGTCCACTGTAAAACCAGGTGGTTTTCAGCAGCAATTTCTTTCCAATGGCGCAAATAACATCTCCAAAGTCTTGGATAAAGATGCCCAGAAAGCATCAGAGGTTTCGATGGATTGGAATCCCATTCAAAGACTGGCAGCTGCGGCTTTGAATGCTATAGAAAGCACTATCATTGCATCTGAGAAAATGCATCCTTTCCCCAAGACAGCCGATCCCCAGGTTCAGATCTCGGGAAATTTCGCACCAGTCAGCGAGAGTCCTGTAAAGCACGAGCTGCAAGTTGTGGGCAAAATTCCAGAGAGTCTGGAAGGCGTTTATGTACGCAATGGAGCGAATCCGAGGTTCGAGCCTTCTGCCGGCCATCATTTGTTCGATGGAGATGGTATGATACACGCAGTTGGCTTCAAACAAGGCACAGCTAGCTACTGCTGCAGATACACTCGAACACATCGTTTGTCTCAGGAAGAAAAGATTGGGCGAGCCGTCTTTCCGAAGCCAATTGGAGAGCTCCATGGCCACTCAGGAATAGCGAGGGTGGTACTATTCTGGGCCAGGTCTTTCTTTGGATTACTGGGTCCCAGCAAAGGCATGGGACTCGCCAATGCGGGTCTCATTTTCTTTAATGGAAGGCTTCTCGCAATGTCTGAAGAGGATTTGCCGTACGCAGTTCAAGTCACCGAAGATGGAGAATTGAAGACTGTTAGTCAGTTTGATTTTGAGGGGCAACTGAAATCTTCGATGATAGCACATCCGAAAATAGATCCAGAAACGGGTGAATTGTTCGGTCTCAGCTACTGTGTGATCAAGAGGCCGTATCTCAAGTACTTTATGTTCCATCCTGACGGAACCAAAGGGCCGGATGTCACAATATCTTTAGACGAGCCCACGATGATGCACGATTTTGCTATAACAAAGAATTACGTCGTGCTTCCTGATCAGCAGATGGTTTTCCGGCTGCAACAGATGTTGTTTGGAGGATCGCCTGTTATATATGAAAAGCAGAAAATCTCGCGCTTTGGCGTTTTGCCCAAGTACGATTCAGACGAGAGCCGAATGAAATGGATTGAAGTTCCTGACTGCTTCTGCTTTCATCTCTGGAACGCCTGGGAAGATGGGGAAGAAATTGTAGTGATCGGTTCCTGTATGACTCCGCCCGACAGCGTATTCAACGAATCCGACGAGCCTCTCAGAAGTCTTCTCTCGGAGATAAGATTGAATACCAAGACGGGTACCT
>SNQJ01S0025195.1:23491-65134 GCA_010110895.2 Picea sitchensis
TTTTAGTTTTGTTTTCCAAATTTTTAGCTATTAAACTTCATAGAGTAATTTTAGAAACTTTTTTATGATATTGTGTATGTGATGTTTTTGGCACTCCTTTGATTACCTTTAGGTTGTTTATGAGCATTAACATAAGAGGAATTCGCGAGATACTTACTTTCAACATAAGTGTTGAGCATCCACCATGTATTATTAAGTGTTCAACTCAACTCAGTTCATTTATTACTCTCCTCAACTTGCTTCTATTGGAAGATAACTTCCAACACATCCCTCTATGTATTTTTCATGTCCTCTGCATTGATCTCCATGCATTGTTGTTTTGTCTTGTTGTCTATCCATCCTTCTCCAACTTTTTCGAAAAACAAAGGGGCCAACAAGTCCCAACCACAACCATTGACTCACCCTTGAGTCAACCTTTCTACTCTTCTTGCTCTTTAAATCAATGGGATAACTCGAAGATGACCTGCGAGGCTTGGCTACAAAATTCCTCAAACTTCTCCAAGTGTGTGTTCTACTTTCCCAAAATGATATATGCACTAGTAATGAATGACCAAGATTTCTTTGTGTTTTGCATTATGGGTTGCCTCTGTGCCAAGGCATGCTACTCTACATCTACAAATGAATCTAATTGCTAAAGTGCCAAACATGTAGACTATGCTACAGGTTAAAACTCCCTCAAAGCCTTCTTCCTTTCCAATGATGCCTCAAGGAGTGCATCTCTTCTATCATCCACATTTTTAATTTCTTCAATTTTTTCTTGATTCTCCAAAGGGTTGGAAAGGGTATTGGTATTGGCATTCATATGTTTGATCTATTCCCATAGCTCCTCAATATGTTGATTCCTCTATGCCAACAATCCCATCCAATCTTGCATAGTTGTGAATTTGTTTTTACTTTCTTCGTTGCTCTATGTAGGTGGACCCTTGTAATAGTGATCTCTTTTACTAGGAGACCTTCTATACCCATGATTTATACCTAGGGTGTTGGAATTATTGTCATTGATGTCAAAGAATCAATGTTGTCAATAATGTCRTATTATGGCATTACAATACACACAACATTTCCAAGATTGATATACATACATATTTGTGTGTGTGTGTGTGTTTACAAGTATAATAAAAGAGGACTACATGTGAAAATGTGAAAGGTGAAATGGTGGTTTCAAATCTATTGGTTTGGGTATTTTCCCATGGTATTTGGAAAAGTAAAATTAAAAAGGGGAATTAATTATTTAATTAATGGACATGTCCCTTCATGAAGGATTATGAAAAAGTATAAAAAGAAAAATTATTGAGAGAAAGTGTGTGCATGAAAAATGGATAAGCAAAGATTGAATATCATTCCAAAAAGGAAGAGTTGTGAAATCACTTTTAGGTCATCTTGACATTTTTGTGATAACTTATGTTCTAGGTTGTTTCAGACCTTGATATTTTGAACAGATGGAAGAGCGATATTTGGGTACATGTGGTGAAAATTTCAGATGTTGGTTCGCTATTATTTCATAGATATGCCCTATGGAAGTTAGGGTTTCTGAATGCTCCTAAAATCAGTTACAAATAAGCCAATTTGACATTTTCACTATAAATTCGTTTTTGGGATTCTTTAGACTGTGAAATTTTTACAGGACAAAGGAGACATACAAAAGTACCTTAGGTACAAATTTCATATGTTTTTTCGCTATGCTTTCTAAGATATGCTCTGTGGATGTTGAGGTTTTTGAATGGCCCCAAGATCAGTTTCAAACAGGTCAATTTGGAAATTTCACTATAACTTATTTTCTGGGACCCTTCAGATTGTGAAATTTTTACAGAACAAAGGAAGCATATAGAATTACCTCAAGTAAAAATTTCAGATGTTGGTTCACTGCACTTTCTGAGATATTCTATGTGGGAGTTAGGGTTTCTAAATGTTACCGGATTAGTTTCAAATATGTAAATTTGTCAAGTTCACTATAACTTCTTTTTTAGGACTCTTCATACTATGAAAGTTTTACAGAATAGAGGGTACATACAAAAGTACCTTAGGTAAAAATTTCAGATGTTGGTTCACTATACTTTCTGAGATATGCTATATGGAAGTTAGGGTTTTTGAATGGTCATGAGATTAGTTGCAAATAGGTCAACTTGCCATTTTCATTATAACTTATTTTCTGGGACTCTTCGGACTATGAAATTTTCAGAGAATAGAGGAGACATACAGAAGTACCTCAGGTAAATATTTAGAATCAAATTTGCGAAATTGGATATGTGGCAGGTAATACCCCTAGGTAGAACCCCAATTGTAAATGTATATATGCTTTATAGGCTGGTGGTCCAGGATGTTTTGTGCCAGAGTGCATTTGTATATATGTTTTGAAGCCAAAGTGCATGTGTGATTAGATTGGGAAGCATATTGTTGAATTTTAATGCTTGATCATCTTGTTAACATTCTATTCAATTTTGCAATATCATAAGCATCATGAAGCATAAACCCTAAGCATTAATTGCATCATACAATTATCCAAGATCACAAGAAGATAACCATGCACAAAATACATAAGAGATATCCTCGAAAACCCTTCTTCACAAGGGAGAAAAAACGAACAACAACCTTTCACTAGATAATATATAGTCCAAGAGAAAATCCAATCGCCAAGAAGAATTGCGCTAGAATCCCAAGAAGCTAGCGCTACACAAGCGAGAGAAAGTGATCCAAGTGTATTATGACAAAATGAGAGATAGTTCTCTCTATTTATACAGTCCAATGTGAACTTTATCCTTTCCAAAAGGTGTCTCTTCATCCAAGACGACTTCAACACATTGGGTATTCTACACAAGACGTTGGGATTCTGATGGGTCTACTAGACAAGATGTTGGGATTCTGATGGGTCTACTACACAAGACGTTGGGCTTCTTCTTATCTCTGGTCATCATAGTGAAATGTTGCATCAATATGTCACACATGGATTCACCCAGTGTGAACGTCCTCATCTCTTCTAGTCACTACGACCCACTAGAGAAAGTCATCATCATCATCAAGGGATGCTCCCTCATGTGTCCACTTGGTCAACTCCCAAGTGACATGTCCACATGGTATGCTCCTATGGAATGTTGGGTTCCCTCCGAGGACATTTTTCCACTCCTCTTACAAGTGTCTTTCTCAACTTAGTCTTAGAGGAGTGTTCAACCCGATATGATATGGGGAGAAGATCAGGGGAATCCCCATAGATCAACCCAATCCGATATGGGGAGAAGATCATGGGCATCCCCACAGATCAACCCAACCCATCCACCTGGGGAGAAGACCCGTATTAGGTCAACCCAACCCAACACTGATTCATATTTAGGAGCGGAACGAACTAATTAACAGACCGAATACAATAAACATAGAGATAGGAAGAATAACACAAATATTCAGTGAACATTATCTTCTATTAAATAATGAAATAGGTCTAAACTATAAAACTGCAGAATTGGAACTTGCTCGAATGGTGGTAGGAATCTTTGAGAAGTGATGTGGATGCTATGTGCATCTGTCTGATCAGAATGGATTACAATGAGGCTCCATAGGCCCTTTTCATATTACTCATGAATTCCAAAACCCTAGACATCCAAAAACCTAACCCTAGAAGGTGAAACGCCAAAATTCATGTGGGCCCTATGGGTAAGTTGGTGTAATTTGGTACCTCAACTTCCTAGGGTCATAACTTTTTCATACGACCGTTGTGTTAGGCGCGTGATAGCCCATTGGAATGGTATTTCAGAGAACTACACATTCCGTTGTTAGACTTTGACTTCATCTACAGTCTAACTATGGCGAGCCAAAATAACAATGTTTAGGGCCCCAAAACAACCCTGAAAGTACAACAAGATGTGTTGACATGAAAACATACAAAATAAGGTAGTTGGATTAGGTGAGAGGTCACCCGTATCCACTTGGAGAATGTGTGAGGCTTCATATATCCCCAGAAGTGTAGAACTCACAATTATAAAGCAATACATAAAAACGTGTTGAACAAAAATGGACACGAGGTGCTAGTTGGAATAGGTGGGTGGCCACCAATATCCACATGGATCAATCCTCTCCCCTTAGGAAGCAATGATATCCATTACATTGACTTTCCCCATCAAGTGATTAAAATTCTGCTTGATTTGGCCATGGGTGAGCCACTTGCCTTGGTGTAGGAGTTTCCCTATCTTGACAACCTGATAAAGCTGGATCCACTGCTGGCAAGTGCCCTTGACCTGTGTGTCCACAACCTGATCGGTGTATGCTTGTTCCATGTAGTCAGGGTTGAGCTTTGTTGGTGTCAGTTGTTCGACGATGTGAGAGGTGTCCAATAATGGTGGAAAATATGGCCGAAGGAGGTCCACATTGAATACTGGATGCAAACCAAGGAAGGGTGGAGTGTTGATCTCAAAAGAATTTCTACCCACATCCTTGGTGATAGTGTAAGGCCCATAACGAAGGGGTCAAAGCTTCCGATGGGGCCCAATGAGATGCTCCTTTTGCAAATGTAGCCAGAATTTGTTGCCAACCTGAAACTGGTGTGGTACCCTGTGTTTATCATGGCGTTGCTTGTACTTAGCATCAGATTTCTACAAAATCTCTTAGACCTGTTGGCAGATGTGATGAATCCGATCAATGAATCTCGTGGATGTTTCAAGCACAGATTGATCAGGGGAAGAGTCTATCTATGTTGGCAAGAGGAAGTGCAACATCAATGGGTCCCAAGGGTTGGAATCCTAGACCCACCTGAAATGGGCTATGGCTAGTGGAACTATGGAGAGACCTGTTGTAGCTATGTTGGACATATGGGAGACTCTCGTCCCATGTACAAGGATGCTTAGAATTGTACATGTGGAAGATGTGCACAATCATCTGATTGACGACCTCGGTTTGGCCATCGGTTTGGGGGTGGAAAGAAGTGGATTTTGTGAGCTTGGCATCCAACAGAGACCAGAGACTCGACCAAAAGGTGTTGAGGAACCTGTTGTCTCTATCGGAGATGATGGTCTGTGGTATCTCAAAGTGAACCCAAACACATTCGAGGAAGATCTTGGCCGTATTTGTCATTGTGAAATTCTTCTTACAGGCTGTGAGGATGGCCATCTTCGAAAACTGATCAACGACCACAAACAGACAATCATTTCCATCCTTGGTGGACGACAAACCAGACATGTAATCCATGGATATGGATTCCCATGGCTTCTCAAGAATAGGAAGAGGGGTGTATAAGCCTTGCTTCTTGATGGTCAGCTTCGCAATGGCACATGCAGTGCAAGATATGATATATTTGTTGATGTCCTATCAAAGTTTTGGCCAATAAAAATGTTTCTGAAGAACGACCACAGTTTTCTCTACACCAAAATGTCCTGCCACTCCACTGTAGCGGGCTTCCCAAATCAGCTTTGCATGCTCACTTGTAGGAACAAAGAGATGGCCCAGGTGGCATAAGAGTCTGTCCTAAATGTGAAAATTAGTGACAGTGGAGCCTGTACCCAAGAGCTGATATGTGGTGGTGAAGTCCGGATCTTGCTGGTAAAGTTGGGGCCACTTCGATGTTTCATGTCCATAGGAATGGAGCACAGTGGTAAGTGAAACCATAGGAGGTTGACTAAGGCAGTCATTGACAGGATTGGAGATAATTGTCTTATACTTGATGTTGAGATGGAACTGTTGCAGGTAGGTGGACTACTTTTGATGGCTGTCGTTCTGCAATTTCCCCTGTGTATGGATGAATTGTAGAGGCTTGTGATCAATGTGTATGATCGTCTCTTTCCCCAGAATTTTATGTTTCCATTGACGACAAGATTGTACAATGGAATACATTTCCTTGTCATAGGTGGGGTATTTACGGACAGTATCAGAGAGTGTCTCACTATGGTATGCCACCAGATGCCCATGCTAAGTGAGAACTGCACCCACATCATAGTCAGATGCATCAGTCTCAATCTCGAATGGTTGTTGCAGATCGATCAAGAAGAGTACTGGAGATGAGCACAAACGATGTTTCATATCTTTGAATGCTCGTTGCTGATCCTTCCCCCACATGAACTTGGCCCTACCACCTCCCTTGGTCACCTAGCTGAGTGCCTAGGCAATATGGGAGAATCCCAACACAAACCATCGATAAAAATTGGCGAGTCCTAAGAAGCTCCAAAGCTTGGTCAGTGTGGTTGGGGCTATCCAGTCACGGATGACTTGGATATTAGATGGATCAACATGTACCCCATGCTCATCAACAATGTAGCCCAGGTATTGGACCCTGTTCATGCCAAAAGATCATTTTTCCAAGTTGTCATAAAGCTTGTGTTGTCGCAAAGTTCTCAAAACCTATTGAATATGCTGCATTTGCTCCTCCCATGTTCTGTTGAAGATGAGGATGTCATCCAAATATACTACCAAAAAGGAGTTGGTGAAGGGTCTCAATACATGGTCCATCAACCTCATGAAAGTAGATGGTGCATTTATTAAGCCAAAGGGAATGACTATCCATTCATAGAGACCTTCTTTAGACTTGAAGGTTTTCTTCTAGAAATCAGTTGGTTCGATGGGAACCTAATGGTAGCCAAACTTCAGGTCAATCTTGCTGAAGAATTTTTCCCCCTTGAGTTGGTCAAGAAGGTCATCGATCCTGGGAATGGGGTAGCGGTTCCTGACTGTGATTTTGTTTAAGGCTTTGTAATCAATGAAGAGTCGCCAAGTCCCATCCTTCTTCTATACCAATATAATTGGGCTTCCACAAGGGGAGGAGTTGGGTCTGATGTGCCCCTTTTGAAGAAGATCTTGGATCTGACGCCTAATTTCATCATTCTTCATCAACGAGTGTCGATAGAATGGTCCATTAGGTAGAGGTGCGTCAGGGGTCAGATTAATTGGATGCTTGACTTGGCAGTGTGTTAGTACCCCTGTAGGTGAGATGAAGATGTATCTGTATTCTTCCATGATACCTTCCACTTGCTTCTGCTGCAAAGAGAGGCATTGTGTAGAGGTCACAGATGTGGCGACGACCTTCTACTTACTGTGAGCACAGATCACAAAGAAGACAAACTTCCCGGTCTGTGAAATAACCTTACTGCATTGCTTAGTGGGGATTAAAGAAATATCAGTAGGCGGTGCCACCTCTAGGATTCTGTACAATTGTCTATCCAAAGTAATAATAACACTGTGGGGTTTAGACTCATACATAGCATGCCGCTTCCACAATTATGGTTTTCCTAAAATAACATCACAAACTTCAAGGGGATAAATATCACACAGTACCTCATCTTTGGAAGGCTTTATACTATAGGGAAGATGGCACTGTTGGATGACATAGAGATCTCTTCCTTGAAAAAGCCAGCCGATGGTGTAGGGTTGCGGTTGCGGTGTCGTTGGCAGGTTCAGTCGCTTGATGAACTCTACTGAAATCAGGTTATTATGACTACCGTTGCTACAATGAAGTGAATCAGAGTCCCCTTGACCCACATCTATGAGTGAAAGAGGCGTTCCCCTTCATCTGGTTCTTCCAGTTTGCTTGGTCAAACCTTGGTGGTAGCGACCGTGGCACTGGATTCAACATCGAAAATTCGATTCCCTCCTTCAGGATTTGACTTGAAATCAGAATCGGCCTATGAATCGGAAGCCTTCATCTCAACCACGAGGGACTTCTTGGAGCAACATTTGTCGGTGTTGTGCCAAGGACTTTTATGGTACTCACACCAATTTCCCGTGTCCTTCTTCATCTTCTTGTTTCCCTTCTTGTGTTGCGGCTTCGACGAATTTTCCTGAGGGAGACCATCGCGACTTGGTCCCTTGCTGTGTGGGTTGGGATTTCCTTTTCCCTACTTTAGCTGTGAGGGGTTTGCAGATCTAAACTCTTTCCATTTCTGCTTAAATTTCTACTCGATTTTGATAGTGTATCTATAAGATGTGCCCAAAGAGGTGATGTCCAAGAAATCCATTTATGTTTGAATGTACATATGAAAATAGCCATGGTATTTGAGCACTAGATGACACTCATAATATTTGATACCCAATTTGGTGCAGAGGGTATGGAAAATATTGGTGAAATCTAGTACTGTCTGGCCCCTTTCTTGACATAGGGTGGTCCATCTGGTGTGCTGGTTCTCGTAGGTTCCAACATGGTAGTACTGTTCTTTAATGGAATCCTAGAAGGAATCCCATATAGGGGCCACCACAAAAATTGTAGATTCCTCCACGACCCTTTGCTTAGAGTAAGTATCCCATCCATTTTTAACATGCAGAATGACCTTGAGGAGTGCAAAAGTGATATTTTCCCAATTAGAAAAATTGTGGATCGAAAAATACCCTTTGAGCAGATTCAACCATTTATCTACAACATCTGCATCTATGAGTCCTTCAAATAATGGAATATCAAAATTTACCTGTACCTTGAAGGGGGTTGCATGGTCGCCTGATGAATATGTGTCTCTCGTGGGAAACCATCAAAGGATCTGTGAAAAGTTGTCCATGATTTCGTTCCTTTGTCATGCGAGGGCTTCCTCGAGCAACATTTTAATAGGATCTCCTGCCCCATATTCTTTCTTTTCGTCTCCCATGGGTTGTTGTTAGGCTAGGTGCGGTTGATCTGGTAATGGATTGATTGGTTCGAGTCCCAACTTCTTGTACCCAGACCTTGTCGGGGACAAGCACGAAGAAAAATAAATGAAGAGCAGACCACTCTGATACCACTGATCCATATTTAGGAGTGAAATGAATTGATTAACAGACAAAATACAATAAATATAGATATAGGAAGAATAACACAAGTATTCAGTGAACAATATCTTCTGTTAAATAATGAAATAGGCTGAAACTGAAAAACTGTAGAACTAAAGCTTGCTCGAATGATGGTAGCTATCTCTGAGAAGAGATGTGGCTGCTACACACATTCGTATGAGTAGAATTTATTACAATGAGGCTCCATAGGCCCTTTTCATATTACTCATGAATTTCAAAACCCTAGAGATCCAAAAACCTAACCCTAGAAGGTGAAACACCAAAAGTCATGTGGGCCCTATGGGTAAGTTGGTGTAATTTGGTACCTCAACTTCCTAGGGTCATAACTTTTGCATACAACCTCCATTTTAGGCATGTGATAGCCCATTGCAAAGGTATTTAAGAGAACTACACATTCCGTCGCCAGACTCTAAATCTGTCTACAGTATGACTGTGGTGAGCCAAAATAACAATGTTTAAGGCCCCAAAACAATCGTGAAAGTACAACAAGATGTGCTGACATGAAAACATACAAAATAATCTAGTTGGATTAGGTGAGAGGTCACCTGTATCCACATGGATAATGTGTGAGGCTTCAGAAATCCCCAGAAGTGTAGAACTCACAATTATAAAGCAGTACAAAAAGACGTGTTGAACAAAAATGGACACGAAGCGCTGGTTGGAATAGGTGGGTGGCCACCAATATCCACCTGGATCAAACACAACTGAGGATAAGACCCATCTCAGGTCAACCCAGCTCAGTCCATCGGGGAGAATATAGGGAGAAGGCACAGGTCGACCTAACCCACTGCTCTGGGGAGAAGCCTGAAGAATATGTCCCGAAGTTGCAATCATCAACACCTATGAGTTGAAATTCTAGTGATCCTAACAAGTATAAATTGTAGTCATACTTGGTTATATATTAATAAAATATATCACTGCTACAGACTAAGTCAGATGAAAGAGTATGGAGGGATAGGACTCCACAAGAGGGAAAGGGGGCTAAGGGATTAAGAAAAGGGCTAAGTCAAGAGGTATTAAGCGAAGGAAATAAATAATCTTATTCCTAAGTCCAAAATCATATGATATATTTTTATCATGAGTTCCAAAAGGTTGGGAATGAATCACCAAGTGGCTTCAAAGGCAGTTCCTAGAGTGACAAGTGTCAAGCTAGAAACATGCAAATATAATGTTGGGAATTAGTGTAATTCCATAATTCAATCATTGTTTCCATCATTCACTCAATCATTGGAATCTATCATACATACCTTGGTTGGAGAGTGTAAGTGAAGGTGGTTACCCTATAAATCCTAGGTGGTTTGGGTTGAACAAGTAGGTTGTCAGGCTCGTGGAGAATTCTCTCTAGGTGAGAGAATTGTTGGGAATAGGTTTCCTTATGTGTGGGGCTAGTGGGTGTTGAAATCCTTGAGAAACCTTGTGTTCTAGGTGCCATAGAGCTCAGAGATGTCCTCATCTTCCTATTGTTGAATCCCTAGAAGGGAAGTGGGACAACCGAAAGATGGTTGAGAAAAGAAAGGGTACACTTCCTTAGGTGGGACACACTGTGAGGAATAAAAGGCTATGAGATGGGAACTGTTGTTGGAGTTAGCACCTAGGCCTGCATTTTATTCGTTGTCTTCCAGACCTTATTTTTTCTTAGGTATCCTTTTCCATAGTGGAATCATATCCCTAGCTCAAGGGTGACCTAGTGTTGAGGGTGCATGAACAACAGAGTCGACGGTTGGGAGGAATGTCTGAGGTATACATATAGTCGATGATTTTGATTGAAAGATAAATGTCTTTAATCTATTATTATGATGCATATGATGTTTTATTTCTATTTAATTGTGTTATGTTGTAATTGTATATATTTATGCATGGATTATTTGTTGTAGAACTGCATACTTGTGTTCATATGCCGAGAATTTAGTTATTAAATGGTATCGAAGGAGAAATTTTGTGTGGCATGGCTCAAACAGGATGGCTGGGGACATTACATTATGGTATCAGAGCCACAGGTTCAACGTCAAGCCTGCATAGGCCACTTGTCATCACACAAAATATGAAATTGCAGTAGAAAAAGCTCATTTAATGTTTGCAAAGTGTTTGATGGTATTTCCTAAGTGGTAGGAAATGGAGCTCAGGGGTTAAAATCCCCAATTTTAACCTCTGTTTGAGCATATCGGGGCCTTAAATAGGTCAAAGTTTGGACATTATATAGAAGTTGGAATGAAATTGGGTGAAATTGGGAAAAATCCCTAATTTTTGAAGTGGAATTCATTGGGAAATTGACACAGAAAGAATTTTGGGTGAAATAGTCAAATTGAAATGCAAAAGGATGAAATTGGCCATAGGAAGCTTAATTTCATATCTTCCATGGAAACCTATTTTAAAATTTGTAAATTATGCAATTCTAGAAAAATTCAAAATTTGAGAAAAATTGGGTATTTTTCCGCACATGACGTTGATAGTGACATGGAGGCTAGGTGGCGATGATGTGGTAGTGGATACCTGGAATTCTATGGTGTCCGTCAGTGGCATAGTGGAAGGTCCAGTTGTGAGGTGGCAGGGAGACTAGCAGAGTGGATATCGAAACTACAAGTGGTTTCACATTGTGACCAAATAATTTTGGAGGAAGCTCTTGGAAATGTGAAACAAATAGGAGGATGCCACATATCATTGAGCAGTAAGAGGTATCACACCGGTGTATTTAAACACCCAAAAAAATCACCATGCTTGAAATGAACCTCATTCATAGATCTTCCAGCATCCCCACTGTTAGATCATCTCCATGGTGGTAGGCCATGGTGTCAAGGTCAAGGGTCTATGGTTCCCAATGGTGGGCCGGTGGCACGCCACAATGGCAGGGTCAAGGGTATCTAGTATGTGGTGGTAGGATCGGGGATGACATGGGTGCCACATTGGATGAGGCATAATTGAGTGATACCATAAGCAATATTGCATGGTAGCAAGGTGGTTTTCTAGAAATATTTTTGCGATGTGAATCCAACAGGAGGACATCACGTAGCATGGGTGGAACCATATTGCATTTTGGAGGGATGTTAACCCTCATGCAAGTTGACGATGAAAAACTGTTGAGAGTCATTGATCATACCTCGATTTATGTTGTTAGATCCAGGGTGGGGACAAGGTCGCGTGCCAAAGGAAAGAGGGGTGTGGGATGGGACCCGCCCATTCCTGTGGCCAATGAAGGGGTTCCCCATGGAATTTTGATAGTTAAGGTGTGACCCTTGTCCCATATGAGGTCAAATGTGTTCCATTTGGGTAGGTGGGGCTCGTAAAATACTAATATTTTATTAAATTATAAGGCTAGTTCAAGGGGAAAGAGAGATGAGGGAGAGGAGATAGAAGAGAGAGAAGGTGTTGAAGGATAATGAGGTAGGGCCAAGGTGGAAAAAGGACTGAAGTGGCATCACCTAAGGGTTCCAAGTGGAAACAATTGCACATCAACATCCATATCAATGGAAATTAGTGAAATTTGTCAGAATTTTATAGTGTTTTATAGGTGATAATCTTGGAGGGCATATTTTAGGGCCTAAATAGTGTTTTTAGGAGCTCTAATTGTTTAGAATGTATGTGTTGTAGCAACCAAATACATTATTTGTAGCTTAAATGAAATATATCAAAAAGATATTTCCAATGATCTATTCTATTTGCAAAATAGAGCTCGTATGAGGAAGTTATAGGATAAATAGTGCAAGGTAAAATTTTGGCACCAGTTGACTTCCATAGAGCATAACTTCCTACTAATAATTTAATTTTGGGCACAAGAGTAGTCTATGGAAATATCATGAACCATAGAATACAAACATGGAGTTAGATTGAGAATTTGGGCACCTAAAAGTGTACAAGAGGAAGAAGGAGACACCTATAGCATTTGTTCCAAAAATGAGTAAATAGTTAATGTTTAGATGACTATAACTTGTTGCTCATAACTCATAATGGGGCAAGGAAATAGTCATTAGAAAGGTCTTGGATACAAGACTCCATACATGCACCCAGAAATCTGAATTGGGTATAAGTATTCATAAGAAATGAGAATGAAGAATTTTGGTGAACTTAAACCGCAAAGTTGTGCATAATTTTATAGATTTGTTGAATTATTTTGTCTAGCAAACCCTATTGCATGCACATTTTGTAGAATTAAGGACACAAATAGAAAATAATAGGATCTTTAAAGAGACCAGAAACATGGAATATGCACAAAGAACTTACAACCATTAATATGAAGTCAAGGGGTTGTATGTTAGCATGGGTAATGTAGGGATATAGTCAAATGGGCATGGAGAAGGAAAATAGGAGAGCATAAATTTGGTAGAGAGAATAAATAGTCTACAAAGAGATGTGTTGAGATATAAAGCTAATGGATTCAACATCAAGATTTTATAGAGCTTGGAAAGTATAGAGAAGAAGGCGGATAAGAAGACAGATTCAAGTAAGTCAAAGGATCACATATATCATGCCAAAAAGGAAGAATCTAGAAGTTTTGGTAGACATCATCATCGCTCACCAAGACACTTATAAAGTGCATAAAGTATGGGCTATCCATAAATCCCAAAAAGTATCTTTTTTCCATGAAGGAAGGTAAGCTTCCAGGACACATTGTCTCGAGTGAAGGAGTACAAATTGACCCAAATAGAGTAGAGGATTTCAAAACCCTTTCTCTTCCAAGGTCCAAGAAAGAAATACAGTCCTTCTTAGGTAAGATAAACATTTTAAGGAGATTTATATATAGATTTGTTGAGTTAGTGAAATTCATCACTTCTATGCTGAGAAAAGGATACAAAGTAAAATGGAAACCAGAAGCTAGGCGTTCTTTTCAACAAATAAAACAAGCATTGGATGATGCTCTTGTTTTGATCAGTCCTGACTAGTCAAAGGATTTTTTATTTGTTTTTGCCTCTATTGATACACTAGTTGTTGTCCTTCTTCATAAGAATTCATATGGAATGGAGAAACCTATCTATTTTTTAGTAGGTCCTTGAGAGATGATGAAGTCATATATGACATTATGGAGAAACAAGATTATGATTTAGTCAAAGCTCTTAAGGTTTTCAGGGTATATGTTCTTCATTCAAAAACCATTTCTTATGTTCCTTCAAGTTCTGTAAATGAGATTTTGATTCATCCTTATATAGATGGGAAAACAAGTAAGTGGATTGCCGATATTTTAGAGTTTGATATTGAGGTGAAACTGACCAAGCTGGTAAAAGGTCAAGGTTTAGATATATTTCAAGTTGAATCCAGTTGTAAGGCATTGGGAGTAAATTTTATGAGTACTAAATATATAAATCAACAATCTAATATTCATAACAACAACTTGAAAATCAGATCAAAATTGGCAGAATGCATATGGTACAAGGACATCATCTATTTCCTGCAAAATTTGCAGCCTCCCACTAGACTTGAGAAGACCAAGGTAAGAGCTCTAAAACTTAAAGCAATAAGGTATTGTATTGTTGATCAGATTATGTATTGGAAAGATCCTTCAAGGATTCTTTTAAGATGTTTAGATCTAGAAGAGGAAAAAAATATTATGATTGGATTTCATGGTAGTTTATGTGGAGGTCATCACTTATGCAGAACCAGAGCATACAAGATACTCATAGATGGGTATTTCTAGCCTAATTTATTCACTCATGTGTGTGAAAATATCAGGACATGTGGCAAATTTAAGAAATTATCAAGTAAACAACAACTCAATTATTTTCCTCTGAATCCCATAGTGGTATTTGGCCCTTTCTAGTAGTGGGGATTATACTTTATTGGATAAATTCATCCATCCTCAAGTGGTTAGCACCATTGGATTCTGACTGCTACTGATTACTTTATCAAATGGATAGAATCCATTCCCACCAGGAATGCAACAAACAAAGTAATTATTGGTTTCTTGGAAGATATTTTGTCAAGGTTTGGTTGCCCAAATAAAGTTTTCACTGATAATGCAACAACCTTTAAAGTTGAGCCCCTGGTGAAGTTCTGTGAAAAAAATGGTATTCAACTTATCCACTCCACTCCATATTACTGCCAAGGTAATGTATTAACAGAGTCCTCCAACAAACTATTAGTAAAAATTATAAAAACGTTGTTGGAAGAAAATAATAAGTCATGGGATTCTAAGTTGAAGTTTTCCCTTGGGAAGATAGAGTAACCACAAAAAGGTCAATTGGCACCACACTATTTCATCTAGTTTATGGAATTGAAGTTGTTTTCCATGCTCAGATATATTTACTCGTGGAAAATTTTCTTCAAGATAAAGAAGGGGAACCAGATGACATGATCAGGAGGATGCATCAACTTGTGGAAGTACAACAAACCAGGCAGAAGATTTTTGACAAAGCTCAAAGTCATAAACAAAAAAATAAAAGAATTTTTTGACAAGAAGGTGAAGAAGGAAGATTTTCATCTTGGATACCTTGTACTCAAGTGGGATGCTCAGAGGAAGGATAAAGGAAAGCATGGTAAATTTGAATCCCTTTGGTTTGGTCCTTTTAAAATTTCTAAAGTTTCACAAAATAATACTTTTAAGCTGTAGAATTTGGAAGATGTTGAAGTTTCTAGTGGCCTAGTCAATGGGCATTTTCTCAAAAAATGATTTTTCTATAAGCCATGGATGGCTTCATTTAACTGTAAATACTAGTATGTTAGTTGGTTCTATTTTATTTTAATAATGACTCCTTTCCCAATGTATAATACATTGGAACTGCATGTTCTTGGAGCCTCACAGGGAGGACTCCATAAATAATGTATGATGCTTTCATGAGAAAATAAATTTGACCTTAGTCCATGTAAGAGTCTCGGTGTCATGATAGTGTTCATCATCATGAAATAAATAGGGGTCAGCATTGGTCACACCCTTGGTCTTAAAATTATCATTATCATGTGTCTTGTTTCAAAGGGGTGTACAAAAGGCTCCTTATGTCATTTTCAACCATTTGAGGGTCAAATCAAGTGTCAAGTCTACTTGCTGAAAACTCACCCGAAAGTTCGTAGCATATCAAGAAAGTACCTCATGCACTAATCATGCATTATTATACCTTGGAAACATGTCAAGGGACATCTTATTATTTTCAGTGCCTTTAATTCAT
This sequence comes from Picea sitchensis, assembly GCA_010110895.2. NCBI lineage: Eukaryota > Viridiplantae > Streptophyta > Pinopsida > Pinales > Pinaceae > Picea > Picea sitchensis. The sequence goes on from SNQJ01S0025195.1 coordinate 39,304, forward strand.
CATGTTCTTTAGGTTGGTTTCAAGAAATAGGCCTATCAATTTGAAAGAAGCGCGCTGCCAATTGGTTTGAAATATGGCACTGTGAATTGTTTGTAGAAGATGAAAATGGATTGAGTGTTTCAAGGAAAATGATATTCTAGCTCATGAGACAACACTTGAAGTTTTAGATATACCAGGTACCCTTTTAATGATTATGAGTTGTCTAAAGGTTGATTGTGCTGGATTCTAGTTGTTGTGATTTTTCTGCACTACAAACTGTTGCATATTACCTGTGTTGCAAACTCCTTGCACTAATAAAAAAACCTACAGCGTTGGTATCCTAAACCTTGGCAATTTCAAGTTTCCTACTTTATAACAATAAGATAAAATTGTAGTCATTTCTTGCAGTAGGGACCTTATTCACTACATTTTCTTGATGGTGATACAAACTGTATGCATTTAAGGTGCTGCGAACCCTCTGTTATCTGAGTAGACCAAAACCTCCTTGACTGTGCTTCACTCAAGTCTAAGGTTTTATATTTTTCAAAGTCGTTTTCCTTTTTAGACTTGTGACTGTGCTGTGAACTCAACTGTGCGCTACGAAATCTCTGTTTTACACAGAGTTGCTACAATTTTTTTCTAACTGCAACCTCATCCAATTTGGGATTTTTTTATTTTCTTCTCATCTCCTACTTGCAGATTATTCATCCTCACACTATTGTTGTGGATGAATATTCTATTCAAGTAAACCCTAAATTATGCAATTTCTATCAAAAAACCTAATTTTCATGTTTTTATCATACATCTAATAACAAACTGTTATAAGAGGGTAAAAGAGGGTTTTCAAAAAAACTATCATGGACAGTCAACAAGGTAAGAAGGTTCACAAAGGAGGAGAAAATGTCAGGGATAAGACACATGACATGAAACTTATAAATTCTAAACCATTTTTCAAGGAAGCATTCCAGAGAGTGGGTTGCCTGAATTTTTGTGAGAAAATCCAAAGAGGACATATTGAGGTAGGTATACAATATGCACTCAATTTTAGTGGGACAAAGACTAAGCTGGGGGCATTGTATTTTGAAGTCTCTGAGAAATCTATTTCTATAGCCACAAAGATATCTGATTGTGGTGAAAAGTGGTTTTAATCTATGTCTTTGAATTCTAGTTTCTCCAAGGAATTCCTAAAACCTGAATATCAAGGAGACAACCTATCCAAGGGAGTGCCAAGAAGTCACATGCTAGAGTATTTTGACAAAATGATCAGAGTTCTTCAGAGGTACTTCACTTGTGAAGGAAGGTTCAATATGGTTTATCAATACCATATCAGATTGCTAGTACACTTTACTGGGAAAGATTCCATGAACCTTGTCGTTATCTTTTCATAAGTATTGGCAAGATGTCAAATAACATCCAAGATAATTCTAAGCAAGTGAATACCAGTGTTTTTCACTCTGGTTTAATCAAGATTCCAGTATTGGAAGAGTTGAATAAGACCAATACTTACTAGAAGGTTTTCCTAGTAACATCAAGTTTTCATCCAGATGTTGCTCACACACCACAGTAAAAAATACAAAAAGCTACTCTTACTGAGAGACTAAGCACTCATAGTCAAGAAAAAAGAGGAAGATGACCAGAAGTGATAAATCCATTCACATTAATGATAAAACAAATGAAGGTGGTCCCTCACAACCTCCTGATAGATAAGTTTCTCCTGTGGCAGAACCTACACCAATGGAGATATCATCAAGTAAAATAGAAAGTCGTAAGGGTAAAAAACTTGTCTTTCCCACCTGTCTCTGCAAAAACAATCAAACATAGAAGACCTTTCACCAGATTAGAAGCTAAGAAACATATTCATGTGGAAGAGGGTAGAGGAGAAGCATCAACTCAACAAAAGGATTAAACTCACCCTTCCAAGTAGCCAATAGATATTATTGATATCAACACCCCTTCTCATGAAAGTAATCCTACTTTCAAAAGACTCAGGAGGAAAATTAAGGATGCAAGAGCTGAAAAATGACTAATTAAAGAAGGAAAATATGGAGGGTCGAATCAAGATGAAGAATATGTTTTATTTATATGAGGCGACTACTGATAAAGAAAGATATTTGTCTAAGAGATCTATACCTTTTCATAGGCAACTTAAGAATGTGTATAAACATAAGAGATTTAACCAAGCTGAAATTAGGAGGTTGAAAGCATAATTGCAGCCCTTCAATGAGCATGTAGCAAAAAGGAATTTGGATATGTTAGCTCATGTGGCTACTAGAAGAAGCACCAAGAAAATATGAATACATGATATTATTTTTACGTCAGCATCATTTTTTCCATGGTTCACTTTTATGCACATACTTATAATATGAGTAATGATTTTTTGTCTTAAGATAATGTTACCACATTCATATGACTTCTCGAAAAGGTTACTTCATGTTTCAGAAGATTGTAGCAGGCTCTGGAAGGGTTTCCCAACTTTTTGTGCAAGTTTTAAAAATTTGAAATCATTTTGGATGTAAAAAAGCACCTACAGGGAAGTTCACAAGATGTGATTTCAAAGGAACTATGAACTAGTTTATTTAGAAAATTTTGTAGTGGAGGTGCTGCGAACTAGGTGTCACGAATATTTTGAGTTGATGAGGACTTCCAGGTGTCATATTGAGTTCCGATAATCTATTTAAATATGAGTTGCACATCAAGGGACACCTGCCTCAAGGATATGCCTATAGTAAATCCACATGCATCACATTGTCAGCGGTTTCCTTTAATGATGCTAGTATTTTTCTAGAATATAGCATTCTTGTTACATTTATGTTGTGAACCTAGTGCCACGCCTCTCTTAGGCATAGAATCCTATGTATAATATAGGTGGTGAATTGTAGAGATATTTTTAGATGTTTTGTTATTTAAGATTCATTTTAATTCTATGAGGGGGCTCGAATGGTTAGTGAGTGAGACTCTTATCTTTAGATTTCAAACCGTGACAGAGTTTCCATATGTATGTATCAGATTCAAGAATCTTTAATAGTGAATGATCAATTTCCTTTCCTACTCTCACATCTATTTCTATCTCACTTTGATGTTAGCCGTTGATGAAGGATTCATCATTATGCTTGTTCCTTACTACAGTAAATGATCTATTGTTGGTAATTCATGAAAGTATGATAAAAGTGTTCTCTCTTGTTGTTTAGGAGGTTCTTATTCAATGATATTTCTTCTATATGTGTTTATGAACTACTTGATGTAACCTGATGCATGTATTTCATTTTTCTTGCTATGTCTTCTATATTCCTATTGATATCTCTAAACACGGATTTGAAGACATTCAAATCCTTTCTTGATGGTGTGTATTTCATGGAGGTTTTGTGTTGATATTATAAACTGAATATCACACCCATTTGCTACACATTGAAAAAAAAAATTATTCAAATTCTGATGGGTATTAGGCTTACACCTACAACAGCCTAGGTGAGTCTAGGTGTGACGTCTAGTGCTAACACCTTGCATAATGTCCTATTTGTTGGTAGTTGTGGCACACTACTAGTCCTCTTCCTCATCCAAATAATCCTTTGCCTCATCCTTTGATCCAGGGAATCAAATTTAGCTCAAAAATCAAAGTTCTTGAAATCTCTTAAAATTGGACATGTGCATAGGCCTCGTTGTTAGGAAACCAATGCAACTTGAATGGGCTCAAATGAACATCGTATGAGAAAGATATCGCGCTCTGTTCACTTTTCCAAATAGTCAAACTTTTGCTGACTGTATAGTCTGTGCAGTGCTGAAGTGACAGCTGACCGTACAGGTCGTACAACCGTACAGTGACATGGAAGAGGATTGGCATGTTGACTGGGAAGGTGTGGAAGATGGGGTCGAATCATAGTTTGACACATGTCATTTGGTGGGAGAATGTAATGGTGCCACATGGCCCAATCATGGGCTGCCATGTGGCACCCCTCCATAGGTTGGAAGTGGTAAAATGTTATAGGACTCCACAAGAGTCGAACCCACGACCTCCAGGCATGGGGGAAGAGTCTTGGCAGGGTCGGGCTACCAACCCGCCCACGATAGTTCTTAACAACTATGGTTTGAATGAATGAATTAAACTTGCTTTAATGTAATTTTTGCTTAGTAAAGGGTTGGGGCCTAGCCCCAGCCCCTGGCGCACACCCATATGTCCTGCCATATAACCTTCGGTGTGGGTTTACATTGGTATAGCCCCTTCTCTATAACTTTGGTGTGGTTTTTTTTTGCAAGGAGCTAAGCCTCGATCCATTGCTACAACATATGACCCGTGCCTTCATAACCTTGACGCACAAGAATATATGTTTTGGTTAGCCTGTTCTTGTTTAAGCCCTCGTCGCATGTAACCTTACTATGTGTCCTCTGCACTAACCCTTGGCACGTGCAGAGACTCCAACACTCAGCCTTGTTTTGGGTGTATCCCTTGGTTCGTTGAACACCTTCCACCACATGCGACCGACAGTTGGCACACAAATGTTACACTTGGGGTTTAGCCGACAGGTATGGAGCTTTGGCCACATGCCCACTCCATGTGACCAAGGACACAGCTTATATGAAAATATTTAGCCACGGGGGGTCGAGAAGGGTGCTGGGACATGGCCACATGCCCCCCATACGACCAACACCTCTTCCCAAAGGGGCACTAATCTTGGTAATGGTTCAAAAAATTGCTTCGTTTTGTGAGATACACATGTGTGTTGAGTTTTAGGCCTAGTAACGCTGTGAGAGCCATGTTAGTTTGTCACAGGTGCATTTTGGCGAGAAGGTACAACAAGCTTGAAGGGGAAAACTTCTAGGAGGCATATCTTCTTCATTTTTTGGCCAAACCAGTTGCCGAAAAATCCCAACTAGGGGTTTTTGGATGTTCTGAAGCCATTGAAGCCATCCATTTTGTATTCTGAGAGCAATAAGAGAAAGTTTTAATCATAATTAATATGATCCAAGGGAAGATGGACCAGGAGATGTATCCCAAGAGAGGGGTGAACTCCTTTATCATTTGTTGTGTTATGTGTTCATTGTTGATGGTTTTTATGTGTCTAATATGCTACTCTTGTTTAAGTAAAACTCACTAAATTTATGTGTTAGTAAACTGATCCTATTACCAATACACATGCCATTTTACACTTGCAATTTTAAGAGATAAGTCTTCTTCATTTTTAAGATCTATTGGAAACATATTCATTCCATTTTTAGATCAGTTGGTATCAGAGCTTTGGTTTTTGAAGGATTTATTGTTTGCAAGTTGTTTTTGTTTTTTGATGCTGACAAGGTTGAAGCCCACAAGAGGATAAGGTAAACTTGTAGAGCCAAATTCTCAACTGTTAAGAAGGATAACTATCAAAACACCTCAAGTTTCAAGGATATTTTCACCAAGTATGGCTTATGAGGACAACCATGGAACTCTTCCTTTAGAGGAGGAAATTTTTAAGAAAGCCTTCTTTGATATGGCTGAAATGGTGAAAGTGTTATTTGATGAAAGGAATGCAAGATTGCAAGGTGAAAGCTCCAACCATCCAAAGGGAAATGGAGACAGTGCTAATAAAACTACAAAGGGAAATGGAGGGAGTGGTGATTCTCCACCTCCTTCACCTCCATCTTCCACCTCTTCCACCATTTCACAACCACCTCCAAATTCTCCAAAAGAGCATGGTAAAACTCCCTTACAAACTCCTTTTCTTAAGCTTGATATTAATTTTGAATTGCCTATGTACAATGGAGAAGTAAATGGAAAGAAATTAGATAACTGGATTCATCATATTGAAGTGTATTGTAGGATACAAAGAATCAGAGATGATGAAACTAAGATTCAACTTGCTTCTTTAAGATTGGATGCAACACTCATTTGGTGGGAAGCCAAAACTAAAGAGGACATGAAGAAATAGGGTCAAGTTTTATCCTCTTGGAATGATTTTATTGTTGCAATTAAAAGGCAATTTTATCTATTAGCATACATGCAGAAAGCTATTATGGATTGGTAAAAATTTAGGCAAGCTAAAGGGAAAGATGTGCAAAGTTTCACTCAAGAATTTAGGAGAAGAGCCTTGTTTTTGGGTGTAGATTTGTCTTCACAAGATGATTTCCTCAAATACATTGGAGGTTTGCATAGCTACTTGAGGCATACCATACTTATGTTTAACCCTTCAAATCTAGATGAAGTATGTGTGCAGGATACTCATTTAGAGGCAAGGGGAATGAATGAACCTCAAGAGGGAAGAAATAAGTCTTTTAATGGAGAAAGGGGAAATAGTAAGTTTGAAGGAAATGGAAAGAACAATGCTTCAGTCAAGAAAGAGAGGGAGAAACTCTCTTGTAAACATTGTTCAAAGGATGGCCATGATGAATACCATTGTTGGAAACTTCATCCTAAAAAGAGACCCAAAAAGTTCAACAACAAGGAGAAGACAAACATTGCTACAACTATACAACAAGATTTAGTATCTGATTCAGAAGATGAAACAAAAATCACAGCCATGGGTTTACAAGGTAAGAATTCTATTGCAAGAACTAGTTCTTCAAATTCTTCCATCAATAAAACTCAACATGAAAAAGAAAGGATAGGGATTTTCCACATAAGGGTAATTTCGAAACATACCGAGATAGATACTCTTTTTGATATGGGATCACAAGTAAACCTTATTTCTGAAGACATTGTCAAGAAACTAGATTTGGAAACTACTCCTCATCCTAAACCATGCCCTCTAGGTTGGATATGTGACAATGCCAAATTTCATGTGACAAGAAGGTGTAAAATCAGATTTTCCATCACTGCAAACTATATAGATGAGGTAGATCTTGATGTTATTCCATTGGATATTTATGGTATTGTGTTTGGAATCCCATACTTATATGATAGGAGAGCCATTTTCCATCGTCATGAGAATATGTATCATTTGTTTAAAAATGTTGTTGAGTACATTGTTAGAGCACATACAAAGAAGATGAATTTGTCACTTACAAATGTTGGAAAAATGAAAAGGCTAGTCAGTGCTAGTAAGAACCTTGTACTTTTAATGACTAAACCCAAACACAATGATGAAGAACAAGTTCTCAAAGGATGTGATACAAAGTTACAATCTGATTTGCATGAGGTTGTTAACGAAAATGTTGAGATGTTTCAGGAACAAAAGGGATTGCCTCCTAAAAGGGGTGTCCAACAAGAGATTCTATTTACAACAAGGAGGTCCTCTTCCAAACATTGACATGTGAAGGATATCAGTTAGGAAGAACGTTGAAAACAAAAAACAAGCCCAAGAGTGACTTGACAAAGGGGTCATCAAACCAAGAACTTTTCCATGCATGTCACCAATTTGTTTGGTACCAAAGAAAGATTGTATGAGGCGAATGTGGGTAGATTTCAGAGCCCTGAACAAGACTACATATATGATTGTTGAAGGAGACATATGGAAGAAAGATTTGAGATCAAAGAAAGCTCCATTTCATGCCTTGAAAAGTTATGTTTTCCACTTGGTGATAAGGTATAAGAAATACTTTTATGATAAAGTTGTTGATATGAATACTAGGCCTATTGTTAGTGCTTTAGCTATTTTCAAGCATAATCTTATCATGCATAAGAGCTATTTGGAACAATATGCTTTAGATGTTGATGGAATTTTTTTTATGTAACTTTATGTCATTATAACCAAGTTGAGGAATTGGATTCCTATGTGCACAGTAAAATTTTGTATCTTGGAAAGCTATGTTTTTTCACAGAGTGAAAGTGTCAACATGATAAGGGAAGTACATTCTTCTCTTGTTGCTGGCCATTTTGGTATGGGCAAGACGGTGGCTATATTGAAAAACAAGCATCCAACGTTTTGGGATGAGCACCTACATTACTTTCAGCATGCTTATAACCATGAAAATAAGTTCATTGAACCATTTCATTTTGTGCAACAAACCGTTCAAGAACAATTGAGAAAGAGCCAAGCCAAGTACACAACAAGGCATGACAAGTTTTGTATTGGTCTCAAAGGAACCAATCCAAGCAAGGCTGGATGGATTGAGATTGTAAAGGTGGGGGAACTGTACCCTCATCTATAGATTGACTAAAAGTAGTCTTTTGCAGGTCCAAAAGCTCTCCAATGGGGAGGTGTGATCCAGGGGATCAAATTTAGCTCAAAAATCAAAGTGCTTGGAATTTCTTCAAATTAGACATGTGCATAGGCCTTGTCATCACAAACCCAACGAACCTTGAGGAGGTTAAAATAGACGTCGTATGACCAAGATATCACTTTATGTTCATTTTTCGAAACATGCAAAATTTTGTTGACTGTATAGTTCGTACAGTGCTAACGTGGCATCTGACCGTACAGTCCATACGACTGTACAATGACGTGGCAGATGAGTGGCATGTTGACTGGGAATGTGTGGCAGACATGGTCGAATCATAGTTTGACATGTGTCATTTGGTGTTCAAATGTAATGGTTCCACATGGCACCCCTCCATAGGTTTACAATGGTAAAATGTTATGGGACTCCACAAAATTCAAACTCGTGACCTCCCGGCATGGGGGAAGATTCTTGGAAGGGTCGGGATACCAACCCACCCATGGTAGTTCTTAACAACTATGGTTTGAATGAATTAATTAAACTTGCATTACTGTAATTTTGGCGGAGTAAAGGGCTAGGGCCTAGCCCCAGCCCCTAGCGCACACCCATATGTCCTGCCATATAACCTTCAACGTGGGTTTACATTTGTATATCCCCTTTGCTATAACATTTTCACATTTTTGGTTTTCAAGGAGTTAAGCTCCGATCCATTGCTACAACATATGACCCGTGCCTTCATAACCTTGGCGCGTGGGAATATATGTTTTGATTAGCCCATTCTTGGTTAAGCCCCCATCACATGTAACCTTACCATGTGTCCTCTACACTAACACTTGGCACGCATAGAGACTCCAACACTTATCCCTAGTTTGGGTGTAGCCCCTGGTTCATTGAACACCTTCCAACACATGCGACCGATAGTTGGCGCACAAATGTTACACTTGGGGTTTAGCCGGCAGGTGTGGAGCTTTGGCCACATGGCCACTCCATGTGACCAAGGGCACATATTAAATGAAATGATTTAGCCATGGGGGTCCAAGAAAGGCACTGGGACGTGGCCACATGTCCCCCATGCGACCAACACCTCCATCCAAAGGGGCGCTAATCTCATTAATGGTTCAAAAAATTGCTTCGTTTTGCGGGATGTGCGTGTGTGTTGGGTTTTAGGCCCAGTAAAACTATGGGAGCTAGGTTATTATATCACATGTGTGTTTTGGTGAGCAAGTACAACAAGCTTGAAGGGGAAAACTTCAAAGAGGTGTATCTTCTTCGTTTTTTGGTCAAACTAGGTGCCAAAAAATCCCAGCTAGGGGTTTTTGGATGTTCTGAAGCCATTGAAGCCATCCATTTTTTATTCTGAGCACTGTAAGAGAATTTTTTAAGAATAATGAAAATGATCCAAGGGAAGCTGGACCAGGAGATATATCCCAAGAGAGGGGGGAACTCTATTATCATTTGTTGTGTTATGTGTTCATTGTTGATGGTTTTTATCTGTTTGATATGCTGCTCTTGTTTAAGTAAAACTCACTAAATTTATGTGTTAGTAAACTAATCCTATTACCCAAACACATGCCATTTTACACTTTCAATTTTAAGATATAAGTATTCTTCATTTTTAAGATCTATTGGAAACATATTCATTCCATTTTCACATCATCCTCCACCTCTGTATACACCCCAATCTCCTTGCAGTACATTGTATTGGGGCATTTGGTTATATTGTGTGGGGTTATATTGTGGTTGCGCATTGTTGTACTGTGACTGTGCATTGTTGTATTGGGGATGCGTATTGTTGTATGGTGGTGGCACCTGGTTGAAATGAGTTGCAAATTTCCCTATCGTCATCTTTGATTGCACCATGTAAGTGTTTGAAGTTCTTTCTCTCATCAGTTCCAGCGTTTTACAATCCGTATCATCATGACCCACTGATTTACAAAAATTGCAATATGAACTTTTTGGTACTATCTTATACTTCTGCATAATTAGACAATGATATGGATCATGCCCATGTGTCTTACAAATCTTGCACCATGGTCCTCTTATTGGCAAGGGGTTTGGCACCCCTATTTACAAGTACTTCAAAAAAGTTGGACATTTGTTCTTATGATGTCTTTCTGTCCTACATAGTGTACACCAAACAACTTATCTTTTCTATTTTCCCTTATTCTGGTTCAGTTGAAAGGTCAGATTCTTCAGATCCTCTATTGTTGGATCTATCTGTTGATCCTGTTTTTCTTCCTATTGCAGGGTTTCCTGCAGAGCCTCTCCCTGATTTTGGAACTTATTTTGTCTCAAAGGATATTTCAAGTGTGGTAAGAGTGAGTTCACAAATAAGTGCCTATGTTGCATGTCAGTAATTGGATATTTCAACTTACCTTTCATATATTTGAACCTATGATCAATATCCCAAATAGACTCACCTGGTTTCTTCCCGATTTCAGTCATTTCATTCATGTATTGGATTTCTAAGATTGGATTCTGAAACTCATTTATCAATAGTTTTTTCATGTCTATGATTGTCTTTGGTACTGCTTGTGGACTGTTTACATCTAGGCTCATGTACCGGTGCAATTCTTGGTCTCCTAGTGTGATAGTTAACTACTAGAGATTTGTATCCTCATTTGTGATCTACTATGCTTCCCATATCTTCTCACAGAGGAATATATGTTTTTTAGGGTCCTCTGATACCTCTCCCATAAATTCTAGTAATCTGATCGTAGCATCTTGTCCTGTCATTTTGATTTGTGTTGAACCAATGCTTCCGCACGGTGTAGATAATTGAGTGTTACTTCCTAAACTTTCTCCCCCAATTGATTTTCCTTGATTGGAACCCTGTCCCATTGCTCCTCTTCCACTAAAATTCGATTGTCTAAATGATGGTGTTCTTTCAGGTGTATTAGTCGCACATGGGGTTGTAGGTTCCACACTGACGGTGATTTGGATTGGATTTCTTCCTTATATTTTTTACCTTCGACCTCTTGTTTTCATTTCGTATGTTGCACGCAAGATTTCCTCAATCTTCTCCACAACTCAAAGATCCTCTACCTCTTCTTCATCACTCGCCACACCCTCTCTGTCGGCTATGGCCCTCTTCTTATTATTCATATTATATTGGTAAAGTCTTTCGCTACACATCTTTATATATGTAGAGATTATCTTCTTTATTTGGTCCTCTTCCATAATGATTGGGTTCATGGACTCCTTCTTCTTCCCCTTATCCATCTCCCTATCCATATCTCAACCTCATGTCAGTGCTTCCCTCCTTTCCCCATGCGCGCAGAAAAGTTTAGCTGTCTGATTCCATGGTCATCACACCTTTGTCATACAATAAAATCTTGATTGAAGTTTACAATGATATTATGTACCTACCTCTGGGTCCCTTTAGAAATTCCTAATCTACAACAGTGTAGGACTTCGAGTTATCTACTCCACATTCAGTGATAAACCCTACAACAATATTTTCTAACCATAAATCTATTGCACGCGTAAATTTGTTATTAACTTGTTGTAACTGACCGATCTCCATAGGATGTCAGTCTAATTGTCTGATCCGGTTCATAGGGTGTTTGGTCTTCAACCTCAATAACCAATCCTATAATAGATGTGGGAAATCATAGAAAATTACCTCATGGAAGTCACTAAACACATATTTGTTGAGATATCTGTGCGGTGTCAACCTAGGGTTTATGTTGTCCTTATGCGCAAAATCAAGTTCCTTTGTTCTCAACCATATTTCAATCTATTCCTTTGTTGGATTCCATGGCCTAAACATTCCCTTCTATACTTTCATCCTCAACTCTTTTCTTCCACAGATCCCATCCACTCAATCCTGTGTAGTTCCAACCAACAACAGAACCATTTGTTGGTTACCTGGGATGACGCAGGTTCTAATCTCAAATAGGTTTCCAAAAAAACCCTCCAAACTATCATCCCTCCTCGTAAGCCAGAAGGAAATGCTACACACAAAGTGCATAGCACAGTCCCACCCGAGATGCCTTTATGGGGGACTGCAATAATCAAGTGTTTGCAGTCTAGGAATGAGTGGGGATTGGGTTTATATTATTTCTCTTATGCCTCATCATCGTTAATCATTCATCTAAATTCTATGATTCATTCATGTTTAAACCTATGCATGCATGCTATTATAACTGATTTTAACCATTCATTTTTTACTTGATGATTAACAAGATAGTAAAGAATTCATTAAAAACACATAGAACACAATATTTTACCATGGTTGACCCCCTCCTCGGATACATTCACAAAGATCTAGCTTCTCTGCTCTTTTATTTATTCAGCTAGAAAATCAGTGTTGCGTTCATTACATCTTCATTATTACAATCAAAATGAGGGTAAGTACCCTTTGGGAGTGATCTAGATTATTTTTTAGAATGAAATGAAAGAAAAGATACTACAATGAAATACACATAAAGATTTCTAGAAACAGATAAATACAGTAATACATAATTTTTATTAATGTGTGAAATGTACAGAGATTGTAAAAATACATAGTGAAGGACTTGCCAGAATGGTGGCAGCTTATCTATGAGAAGAGATGTGATGGCTACTCTCATTCACAAGAAGATGATTGTTACAATGAGGATCCAAAGGCCTTTTTAACATAAGTAAAATCCAAAACCCTAACCATGGAAGATGAAAATCTAAAAGGTTTGTAGGCCCCGATGGGGGTAGTTGATACGTCAACTTCTCGGGGGCGTAACTTTTGTATACGATATTCGTTTGGGGCACTCGATACACCGTTGAAAATGTATAACTGATAAGAACGATTTTCGACTGGCCCAAGTAAGCGTCTTCGGTAGTCACCTGGTCCCCAAATCCCCAAAAAATGTCTTTTAGGGCCTCAAAATGACCCCAGAAGTTTGGAACCCAAAAAACTATCAAAAAATGCCAAGATGGAAAACTATTTTTCGAGCCCATGGAATAGGTGGGTGGCCACTGATATTCACCTGGATCAATCCTCCCTCCTTAGGAATAAATGGTCGCCATTGCGTTGAGTTCTCGGGGGAGAGTGGGAAGCGTTTGCTAAATCTGAATGTTGGTGAGCTGCTTTCCTTGCTGGAGACGTCGCGCTGCTTGATTTGTGGAAGGCTGTCACAAACCTGTTGCAAGCGGGGTTGAATTTGTTCAACCAGTTGGGCTACCTGAGATGACTGTGTGCAGAAGGATTTTTCATTCTTTGCTGCAATCTTGTCGACTTGATTCTGTTGGATAGAAGGTGCTTGGTTCGAGACTGTAGTGGTTGCAGTATCTTTTTGTTCACCTTTCGATAGATCGTGAAGAAGCTGAATTTTCTAGTATGAGATACTACCTTGCGACACTGTTTAGGTGGAACAGTATTAAGAACTACCTCTGGTATTTTGTAGAGATGACCCCCCAAAGTAAAAATGGTACTATGGGGTGGAGACTCATAAACAACTTGATTCTTCCACATATATGGTTGGCCCAAGAGGAAATAACAGACAACCAGTGGGGAAACATCACATAATACCTCATCCTTGAAGGGCTTGATGTTGTATGAAAATCAACACTGGTGGTTGACCTGAATATCTCATCCCTGGAGAAGCCACTCGATGTTGTATGGTTGCGGGTGTGGTGTTGTCGACAATCCCAATTGTTTGATGACCTTTGATGAGATGAGGTTATTCTGGCTTCCCCTATCAACAATAAAATGCAGCGGGGTTCCCTTCACCCACATCTATGAATGAAAAATGTGCTCACCCTCTTCGGGATCTGTTGGTTCTTCTGGTTGAATTGTTGCGGTTGCGACAATAGCAGTGGGGTCTGCATCGATGATATTTATTTTACCAATATTTTCAAAATCAGATTCTAAATCAGGGTTCAACTCCTTGTCTTTGATCTCGGCCACCAATTATTGTTTTGAACGACATTCATCGGTGTTGTTCCAAGGGATTTTGTGGAAATCACACCATTTTCTTGTGTCCTTCTTTGTTTTCCTGTGACCCTTATTTCCTATAGCTTAGAATGGTTTTCAGATAGTTGTTTGTTAGGGTTGTCTTTATCATACTTTGGTTGTTACGGATTTGCAGACCTGAAATCCCATTTGTTCTGGTGATTAAGCTTCTGCTCGATTTTAACAGCATATCGATAAGCATAACTGAGTGATGAGATGTTCAGAAAATCCATTTTAGTTTGGATGTATCTATGTAGAGCCCCATGGTATTTCAAAACCAGATGTCACTCAAATTCTTTGATACCCAACTTGGTGCGCAAGGCATGGAAGGTACTGGTGAACTCTAGAACTACTTGGCCCCTCTCTTGCCGCAATGTGGTCCATCTGATGTACTGGTCCTTATAGATTCCAATAGGGTAATATTGTTCCTTGATTGCATCCACAAAAAAATCCCAAGTGGGCTTAGCCCCATATATTCCATAATCATCCGTGGAGATTTTCTCCCAGTAAGTTTCCCACCAATGTTTGACATGGGGGAGAGCCTTAAGAAGTGTGAAGGTGATCTTTTCCCTGTCAGAAAAATGGTGAATAGACAAATAACCTTCTAATAGATTTAACTATTTGTCTAGGGAATCCGCATCTATCTAACCTTGAAATATAGGAATATCAAAATCAAACTGTACCTTGAAAGGAGAGGTGTCTCCAAAGTGGCTTCTTGATGAATACGTGGATGTTGTTATCGATAGTCGTTGAAGAATGTGAGAAAAATTCTCCATCATTTCATCCCTCTGTCGCGTGAGAGCTTGCTCAAGAAACAAATTAATAGAATATTCTTCTCTGTCATTTTTATTTTCTTCTTCCATGGAGGGTTTCTTGGGCGTGCGAGAGCAATTGTCCTCAAGAGATACAATATCAAGACCCAAATTTCTATTCTCGGACCTCGTTGGGGACATCCACTGAAAAATGATCAAGAGCAACCTCCTTTGATACCACTGATCTAGATTATTTTTTAGAACGAAATGAAAGCATGGATACTACAATGAAATACACATAAATATTTTCAGAAAGAGAGAAATACAGTAATACATTATTTCTATTAATGAAAGAAATGTACAGAGACTGTAAAAATACAGAGTGAAAGACTCACTAGAATGGTGACAACTTATCTCTTAGAAGAGATGTGATGGCTACTCACATTCACAAGAGGATGATTGTTACAATGAGGCTCCAAAGGCCTTTTTAACACAAGTAAAATCTAAAACCCTAACCCCAAAAGATGAAAATCCAAAAGGTTTGCGGGCCCTGATGGGGGTAGTTGATACGTCAACTTCCCGGGGGTGTAACTTTTGCATACAATATATGTTTGGGGTGCTCTATACACCGTTGGGAAGGTCTAACCGAGAAGAACGATTTTCGACTAGCCTAGGTTAGCGCCTTTGGTAGTCACCTGGGCCCCAAATCCCCAAAAAACGTTGTTTAGGGCCTCAAAATGGCCTCGGAAGTTTGGAACTCGAAAAACTTCCGAAAAAGTGCCAAGATGGAAAACGTTTTTTCAAGCCCATGGAATAGGTGGGTGGCCACCGATATCCACCTGGATCAGGGAGGATGACTATATCACTAGGATCCTAATCCTGTGACATAACCCTGAAAAAATAGCTTATTCTAATCTACCACAAGGACCATAACAAAGCTCACTATAATCAATATCTCCTGAATCGCCTGTTGTTCTAGAGTCTACACTTAAGGCTATAAAGTGTAGAGTCTAAGCATATAAAGTGAGTGACTGAAAAAAGGGGAAGAAACAACTTCGGGGGATGAATCTATGGCTGATCTCCGAGTTGTCTTTGTCTAGCTTCCAAATATTCTTGAATGTTGATATCCCATTCGATGGCGGCCCATGAACGTTCGAGCTCTGTCCGGGTGATGGCAGTCTTAAGCATGGTATCAAAAAGATTCAAAGCAATGCTTGTTTGATCCGATAGGATGGGTACAGTCATGGGGAGAATAGAGCTTTAAAAGAGGGTTGATGTTTTAAATTGCTTATTTCAATTTTAGATTATACGAGGAAAATTTAGTGAATCCAATCGAAGGGTTTAACAAAATCGAAGGTCGTTTTCTGTAACTGAGTTAAAATCTTGAAACCGAGTGTGAAAAGATAGAGCTATCAACAATGTGGGGCATCAATTTCAGAGGAATTCCACGCTGTAGCAGAAGAAGAAAAGAAATAAATACCTCGATGAAAGCATATAATGTAGAGATATAAGTAATTCATAGGTCTTGTACCTGCTAGTAGCCGATACAGAGGAAAAGTTGTAAATAACTAGATAACTAGAATCTTATCACCACAGTAGAAGTTATACTAAATTGCAACTAAAACATTCATGAAAGACATATATGTAAAAAATGACATGAATCATTAAATAACAGAGGAAAACACATAACTCAATCTTGATGGAATATGGAGTCTTCAATTCACTTTCTATTAATCCTGGCTAAAAAGAACTTTCTCTATTACAATCTACCACCGAAAAAAAGCCCCCCTCTTCTATCTCTTCCTAAATGTATATTTAAACAAACTTCTAAACATTTAGAATTTCGATCGTTCTGGAAACGTGTCAGTTACAAATGAAAAAATGGAGCGTTTCATCTCCTCATATTTTGTCTTCCCTCGTAAGGGCAGATCACCTTCCTTCTCTGCTCTTCTAGCTCCAGAAATAGAACGGGTTGACATCTATCATTATTTAGCACCAGAAACCTACCCCTTCGCCTACCCGATGCAAATGACACACCTTTCCACCAACTGGGCTATCAACCTGGAAGGATCTGCTTGGTTGCTTGCCTCAAAGGTGTAACAACTCTTCGCCAACTGTGGCAACCTTTTCCCTACATGTCGGTCTTCCATGATGATGGAGCATAATTGTAAACTTGGCTGTACTAGCCATTTGTCCACTTGGACCATATCAACTTGGCTTATCTGGGATATATCTGCTTGCTCTTTCTCCACATTTTCTTTGATGTCTAGCAGGTGTTTAGCTATATTGATTTTTCCGAGCATCCCAACACTGCCTTCCTTATCAACGTGTAACAAAATTTTATTTATCAAGGCAAACATTTCCTCACAATAATTCATCACCTCATTAGCTCTCCCTCTGCTTTCTGATATATTCTTCTCCCAAACCTTCAGTAAGATATTCCCTCTAGTTTGTTCTGTGATGGATAATTTGGAGCTGCCGACCATCTCTATCTTCGCCGTAGCTATAACAACGTCTTGGAAAGCAACCCGAGCTGCCCCAACTTCTCTTTCTCTCAAAGAAATATTTTCTAACACTTGAGCTATCCCCTGAAAGTGGTTTTGAATGGTTCCCACTTTTACAACCAAGTCTTGTTGAGTTGTTAATACCTTCTATCGGATTTCGGCAGCTTGGGATCTGAACATTTTTATGTCTAAAACCTAATTCTCGATAACATCCAATTTTGATTGTAACTCTATAATTTGTTGCCCCTGCTGGCTTACCTACATTTGGCTAATTTGCGTCGACTGGCGCACCTGCTCAAGGTCGGATCTAAGTTTCTCGATCTCCTGCAGATCAGTTATTCGGGCTTGCTCGAGGCTTTTTATCACCTCATCCCTGGCATTTTCTTCAGTAGTAGCCACTTTAGCTTCCAACTTATTGATCAAGAGGTTATTTCGTTTCAACTGGGTCTTCAAAGTTCCAACTGAGTACTGATTAGCTGCAGCATAAGCCCCTAGTGTTCGTGCTATCTCGTCTGTGAATTCTTCCTCTTTCACAGCCTTTCCATCTGTCATGATTTTAATTTTTTTAGCCACTATTCCCTCTCTTTGATATAATTCTTGCCTCACCATGACCTTCCTTTTTTTATCAAAGAAAAAATCATTAGGAGGCAGCTCCTCTACAAAAATGGGCGTTAGTTGTTCATTGAAAATCCACCCCGCATCGGGATTCCCCTTTGTGAACTGTAAGGGTGTGATAATAACAATCGGACTACAGATTTCCTTGGATGGTTGTTTCGGGGTAACATCTGTGGCTGACTTGTTTGACATGAGCGATAGTGAGTTGCCCGGCGCTTGCGAGGGTATCTCTTCTTGACCTTGGAGCTGCTTGCCCGACGTACCCTTTTCAGGGTTTCCTTCTTGTTGGTAAGGGATTTTATCTCCTCGCTCTGAGGTTCCAGCCTCCCTTGTTTTCTCTTGGTTCTTCTCCTTGTTAAAACTCAAGTCCTTTGAACCTTTGGCTTCCATCTACTGTGTAATCGGAATGATGCAGGAGCATCGCCAACACATCAAGCGAGCCAACATGGAGGCGGGAGACAACTGGATAAGCCAACACGAAATATTGAAAACACTTTGGGAATTGTTGCGCAAGTCTTTAATGAATCCATTTATGAAGGCGCACTTGTATATTGTAATGGACCTTGAGCGGATAACTCTCGTCCTTAGGTAGATAGACGACATTTATTTTAGTTAATGCTGGTAGGTAGATTTTAATTGTAGATTTGATAGCTTTAGAGTCCGAGAGGGAAAACGGATATAGACACCCTCATTGTACCATTGTAAGGGAGTAGTGAAAAATAGAAGAAGCATTCAGGAGAAGAGGAGAGCAAGAAGAGAATAGTGTATGAAGAACACCCATGTACAGGCATTTGAATTAATAGAAGGAAGCTTTGATTCAAACTCAAGGTTTGTGTTGTTTTCTTTGTGTATTGATATTATGCTCATGAATGGTTGTTTTCTTTTCATGCATTTGTTTTTATATACTGTGCATGTGATTTCATGTTTCAAACTGAAGTCTGAAAGGGAGAGAGAGTGAGGTTCAATTGTTTCTCTATCTGAGCCAGGAGATTCCTGCAAGGTGTGCAGTTGAAATCATCCGCAAGGAGTGCATTGATGAGGGCTCAGGTAGTCTAACTCTTGTTCTCATTCACCCAGAAGTGGATGCGGGTTGTTGAAGCCATGCAAGGAGTGCGCAGGCTGAAGAAGAAGTCTCAGTTGTGAATCTGAGCAAAGGAAATCGAAGACTGCTGCTGCAGGAGTGCGCAGAGTTGGAAGGATTCAACACTTGGGAAGTTGTTGAATGTTGAGCGCAAAGAGTACGCGCAAGTTCCTCTGAAAGAATCAGAGTGGAAAAGCTCAGGAGATATAGCACCTTCGTGATATCGTTAGAGGAGAGCACAGGATGTTTGTGCCATGGAATGTTCGAGAAAAGAGTCGTAAGCACAGAAGTTGGAGAGAAAGTTCTGAGAAGGGACACTTAGCCATTCTCAAGAAGTCCTCAAGAAGAGAGGGAAGGAATCGACGGTCAGGATTCGCAGAGGAAAATTGCGAAATCTCGTCAGCCGTTAGATCTCGGGAAGTTGCGCAGGGTTTAATTCCTAGTGAGCAGAGGAGGAGTCACGGAGGATTCATCGGGATATTAGAGTCATCGGGGTTTTGTTAAGCCAGAGAATCAATACCTTGTGGTTCTCGAAATCCCGAGAAAGTATCCTAGCAGTTGATCCCGGCAGGACACGCGTCGGACATCAGGACAAGAGTTGGGGATCGGGGAAATGAAAGTCCCGTGCACATGACAATGAGAGTCGCGATATTGCGATACGCGATTTCCCAATGGGGTTAAGGATATAGTGGAGGACAGGTATTGGAAGGTCAACCCTCGCAGGAGTCAACGCCAAGTGGCATCGGGGATCGAGAGTTGGGGATCCGTGAATGGAGTGGATCACGACCTCGTAAGTGTCGATTTCCCGACAAGGAAATTCCTGATGGGAACAACAAAGCATTGGTCATTATCCATCGTGTTTCGGGGATTCAAAGAGACAAGAATTCGTGACCAGAAGACTCGCGATCACGCGGGTTTCGATTTCCCGACCGTTAAGGGAGATCATTGAAGAGTCGCTGTGGGTGAAGAATTTTTGATAGGGAATTAGAAGAACCATTGAGTTCTTTGGGTCGAGTGGAAAGAAGGTCCTGAGGAAGCGGGCGCCTCTGAGGAGTGCGGTTGCGTCATAGTGGTATCAGAGCGGGATTAACTCTTTGTTTTCTGTAGCAGAGAGAAGAAGAGAAAATTCGCCATGCCGCCCAGAAGAGAAAGACAGTCACCTGATCCCGAGGACAGGGAGGTGAGAAGAAGAGGTAGGCTAGCAGGAAATCAAGAAATGGAGAGGCAGATGAGAGATATTCGAGCAAGACTAGAAGATATGGAGGCAGCGCAAAGATGCACAGTTAGTGCAGGGGATCTTAGTGATTCCGATGGTGAGATCAAGGCTGAACAAGAGGAGGAAGTTGCAGCCGAAGATGCATCGACTGAGTGGTTGATAAAATCTATCGCCAGAATGGGTGTGAAGGTGAATATGGACATTCCGGTTTATGAGGGGAATCTGGATGCAGAGGAGCTAATAGATTGGATTAGGGATCTTGATACCTACTTCGATTACGAAGATATCGAAGAGGATAAGAAGGTCAGACATGCTATCACACACCTGAAAGGAGATGCATCATTCTGGTGGGACGAGCTACAAGCTGATAGACATTCCAAGGGTAAGCAGAAGATCAAGAGTTGGGATCGGATGATCGCGAAGATGAAAGCGAAGTTCATCCCAAGGGATTAACAAATTACTCTGTTCAGGAGAATGCAGAACCTGAGACAGAAGATGATGACAGTGAAGGAGTATACTGAGGAATTCTACAAGCTCAATATCAGAGTAGGTCATCGAGAGAGAGATGATGAGAAGGTTTCCAGATATCTKAATGGTCTGAGATATGACATTCACGATGAATTGAGTATGGTTACCATCAGGACAGTGGAGGATGCTTATCAGATGGCTCTGAAAGCAGAGGAGAAGCTGAGCCGTAAGCAAGGTCAGCGAGGGAGAGGCAGAAGTCARCCCAGAGGCAAGACAGTTGCCCAGGAGAAATTCCAGAAGCCCAAGGAGGAACGGAAGAAACCTCAGGGTAGAGTAGAAAGAGGTGGTACCTCACAGAAAGGACCATACATTGAACAGAGAGGGAAGCATAATGAGCAGAAGGGAGATTATGATGACACAAATACTTTTCCTCGTACTAGAGGTAGAGGAAGAGGCCGAGGTGGAGTTATCACATGTTTCACATGTGGGAAGAATGGGCACAGGTCATTTGAGTGTCCATAGAAAAATAAGGACATCGGAGAAGCTCACATCGCAGAAGCACAGAGGCGAGATGTTGAGTCTGAAGATACAGAAGGCGGAAGGTCACCGATGATGCATAAAGTTCTCTTAACACCTGGGAAAGAGGTGGAGGAATCATCTCAGAGGACCAGACTGTTCAGGATAGCTTGCAAGACCAAGGATTGGGTATGCAAGGTTATTGTGGACAACGGTAGCGCAGATAATCTCGTTTCAACCGAGATGGTGGAAAAGCTGGAACTGGAGACAGTTGATCACTCGAGTCCATACAAGGTTTCATGGCTACAGAAGGGACATCAGGTGAGTGTCACTAAACAGTGTTTAGTTGAATTCAAGATAGGTGGATATAATGATAAAGTACTCTGTGATGTTATTCCCATGGATGTATGTCATCTATTTATGGGTAGACCATGGCAATATGACATAAATGTGGTTCATGATGGGAGGATGAACACATATACTTTGGAGAAGGATGGAAGGACACACAGGTTGCTTCCGATAAATGATAAGGAAGTGAAACCAGAAGTGAGCAACACAATACTTCTCATGAGTGGGAAGGATCTTCTTACGGAGATGCAGAAGAAGGAAGATCCACAATTCTTTGTGGTCAGAAAGCTGAGGATTGTTTTGACTAGCACAGGAGTGGATGATCTACCTGATGAGATTTAGGAACTGCTGGAAGAGTTCGCTGATATCATAGTGGACAAATTACCTCATTCGTTGCCACCGATAAGGAGTGTGAGTCACCATATAGACCTCATGTCAGGAGCTAGTTTTCCGAACAAAGCTGCATACAGGTTGACGCCGCAGGAGAACGAAGAAGTCAAGAGGCAGGTGCAAGAGTTGTTGGACAAGGGATTAGTCAGAGAAAGTTTAAGCCCATGTGCTGTTCCGACAGTGCTCAGTCCGAAGAAGGATGGAGGCTAGAGAATGTGTACCGACTCAAGAGCGATAAATAAAATAACCATTAGGTACAGGTTTCCACTGTTGATAATGGATGATCTGATGGATTGCTTGAGTGGGGCAAAGTATTTTTCAAAGATTGATTTAAAAAGCGGATATCACCAGATTCGCATGAGAGAAGGCGATGAATGCAAGACAGCGTTCAAGACAAATGAAGGACTGTATGAATGGCTAGTCATGCCGTTTGGTTTGACGAATGCACTGAGTACGTTTATGAGATTGATGAATGAAGTCCTGAGGGAATTCATCAGAAAATTTGTCGTCGTATATCTGGATGATATACTGATTTTCAGCAAGACAAAGGCTGAACATCTGAAGCATTTAGCTACAGTAATGAAGAAGCTACAGCAGGAGAAGCTGTTGATCAACATGAGGAAATCTTCATTTATGAAGACAGAACTCATTTACCTGGGATTTTTCATATCGGCGAATGAATTAAATATTGATCCAAGTAAAGTGGAGGTAATTAAAAAATGGCCATCACCGAGAAATATTTTCGAGGTAAGAAGTTTTCATGGACTGGCTAGTTTCTACCAAAAATTCATCAAGAATTTCAATGGAATTAGCGCAACAATGATGGATTGAAGAGGTAGAAAATAGCTTCAATCTGTTGAAGCAGAAGATCACAGAACAACCAGTTTTGGTGTTGCCAGATTTTACGAAGGTGTTCCAGGTGAAATGTGATGCAAGTGGCTTTGCCATAGGAGCGGTCTTGAGTCAGGAAGACAGACCAATTGCATATTTTAGTGAGAATATGGATGAGGCGAAACTGAAATACTCCACGTATGATAACGAATTTTATGCTATCATATAGGCATTGAAGAAGTGGAGGCATTACTTGATCCTGAAGGAATTTGTATTGTACAGTGATAATCATGCATTACAGTTTGTGAGTCAACAAGGGAAGTTGAATCAGAAACATGCAAAATGGGTAGAGTATATGCAGAATTTCACATTTGTGATTAAACATATTTCGGGTACTGCTAACAAAGTGGCTGGTACTTTGAGCATAAAATGTTTGCTGTTGCAGGAATTCCGAGTCAAGACGTTGGGTTTTGAAAATCTCAGGGACATGTATGCATGAGATGCAGAGTTTGGGGAAGCGTATGAAGCAGCTGAGAATCCATTTCTCAGAGACATAAGTCCTTGGATAGACTACATGGTCCAGGAGGGATTGCTGTTTAGAGGCAATCAACTGTGTATTCCAAATTGCTCCATGAGGGAGAACCTGTTGAAAGAGAAGCATAGTGGTGGATTAGCAGGACACTTTGGCCATGACAAAACATTCGCAAAGATGAATGAATCACATTTTTGGCCAAGGATGTGTGTAGATGTCAAGAGGTTCGTTGACAGATGTAGAGTTTGCCAGCATTCGAAGGGAAGGAAACAAAATGGAGGTTTTTATCAGCCATTGCCCATACCAGAAAGACCATGGGAGGCGATTAGCATGGATTTTGTATTGGGTTTGCCAAGGACACAAAGAGGTGTTGATTTGATATTTGTGGTGGTGGATAGGTTTTCAAAGATGGCACATTTTATTCCATACCAGAAGACCAACGATGCGACTCACATCGCGAATTTGTTTTTCAAGGAGGTCATTCGACTTCATGGATTGCCAAAAAGTATAGTTTCGGACAGGGACATGAAATTCATAGGGAATTTTTGGAGGACCTTATGGAAGAAGCTAGGAACTAACTTGGTGTTTAGTTCTGCTTATCATCCTCATACGGATGGACAGATAGAAGTGGTCAACAGAAGTCTGGGAGACTTGCTGAGAAGCTTCGTGACAGAGCACCACAACAACTGGGATCATATATTACCATAGGCAGAGTTTGCATACAATGATTCAGTGAATCGGAGTACAGGTAAAAGTCCATTTCAGATTGTATATGGGATACATCCGAGAGGAGTTTCTGAACACAAGGAGCCATAAACAACTGCTACTAGCAGCGCCAGTGCAGAAGAGTTCGTCGAGGCGATCAAAGAACTTCACAGCAAGGTGAAGCAGCGACTGCAAGATTCAAATCAGGAATATAAGTGCAGAGAAAATCAGCATCGGAGGCAACTTCAGTTCGAAGTTGGTGATTTAGTTTTGGCACACTTAAGGAAGGAAAGGTTCCCAAGGGGAACATACAACAAGCTCAAGATGAAGAAAATCGGGCCATGTAAAGTCCTGAAGAAATTAAGAGAAAATGCTTACGAGATCAAGTTGTCGGATGGCATCGGAATATCTTCGACATTCAATGTCTCCGACTTATATCCATATAATACTGAGGAAGCAGGATTTGGACGTGATGAACAACCAGAGGTCCAGTGGCAGAAGCAGATTCCGATTTCAGAGAAGCCACAGATGGAGCGTATACTTGACAAGAGAGTGAGCAAAAAGACGAGGCAGAAGTAATACTTTGAGTATTTGGTCAAGTGGAAGAATCATCCAGTGGAAGATGCCAGCTGGGAGACCGAAGCAATGATACAGGAGCATGGACAGACCATGCAGGAGCTCATGGACAGGAGCCCATGAAAAATTTTCAAGCCGGGGAGTATGATGCAGGAGCATCGCTAGCACATCAAGCGAGCCAGCGCGGAGGCGGGAGACAGCTGGATAAGCCAACACAAAATTTTGAAAAAACTTTGGGAATTGTTGTGCATGTCTTTAATGAAGCCATTTATGAAGGTGCACTTGTATATTGTAATGGACCTTGAGCGGATAGTTCTCTTCCTTAGGTAGATAGACGACATTTATTTTAGTTAATGCTGGTAGGTAGATTTTAATTGTAGATTTGATAGCTTTAGAGTCCGAGAGGGAAAATGGATATAGACACCCTCATTGTACCATTGTAAGGGAGTAGTGAAAAATAGAAGAAGAATTCAGGAGAAGAGGAGAGGAAGCAGAGAATAGTGTATGAAGAACACCCATGTACAGGCATTTGAATTAATAGAAGGAAGCTTTGATTCAAACTCATGGTTTGTGTTGTTTTCTCTGTGTATTGATGTTATGCTCATGAATGGTTGTTTTCTTGTCATGCATTTGTTTTTATATACTGTGCATCTGATTTCATGTTTCAAACTGAAGTCTAAAAGGGAGAGAGAGTGAGGTTCAATTGTTTCTCTATCTGAGCCAGGAGATTCCTGCAAGGTGTGAAGTTGAAATCATCCGCAAGGAGTGCGTTGGTGATGGCTCAGGTAGTCTAACTCTTGTTCTAATTCACCCATAAGTGGATGCGGGTTTTTGAAGCCTTGCAAGGAGTGCGCAGGCTGAAGAAGAAGTCTCAGTTGTGAATTTGAGCAAAGGAGATCGAAGACTACTACTGCAGGAGTGCACGTAGTCGGAAGGATTCAACACTTGGGAAGTTGTTGAATGTTGAGCGCAAGGAGTACGCGCAAGTTCCTCTAAAAGAATTAGAGTGGAAAAGCTCAGGAGGTATAGCACCTTCGTGATATCATTAAAGGAGATCACAGGAGGTTTGTGCTGTGGAATGTTCGAGCAAAGAGTCGTAAGCGCAGACGTTGGAGAGAAATTTTTGAGAAGGGAAACTTATCCATTCTCAAGAAGTCCTCAAGAAGAGAGGGAAGAAATCGACGGTCAGGATTCGCAGAGGAAAATTGCGAAATCCCGTCAGCCATTAGATCTCGCGAAATTGCGCAGGGTTTAAGTCCTAGTGAGCAGAGGAGGAGTCCTGGAGGAGTCATCGGGATATTAGAGTCATCGGGGATTTG
>SNQJ01S0025195.1:79429-100550 GCA_010110895.2 Picea sitchensis
CCATCAATAGCTTGCTTTACCTTGTAGATCCATTTCGAACCTACCATTGATTTGTCGACCGGTCTTGGGACAATTTCCCATGCACTATTTTTGACAATGGAGTCATACTCCTCTACCATAGCATCAACCCAAGTGGGATCCTGCACTGTTTCATAAAAGGAAGATGGTTCCGTCTCAATACATTTTCTCATGAGAGCCATGTATCCAGTAAATTGATTAGGAGATTGTCTCTGTCTGCGCTC
The DNA here is from genome assembly GCA_010110895.2 of Picea sitchensis. Taxonomy (NCBI): domain Eukaryota; kingdom Viridiplantae; phylum Streptophyta; class Pinopsida; order Pinales; family Pinaceae; genus Picea; species Picea sitchensis. Next base: position 79,672 of record SNQJ01S0025195.1, read on the forward strand.
TGAAGTAGGGGCTCCTACATTATGTGCAACATCTAGTCTCAATCTGCCAACTTCCATGGTGTGCTTTCTGCCATTTCTGATGGATGGATCTGCATGAGTGGTTTCCTCCACTCCATGATCCTCCTCATGTGGCTGATCCACATCTTGAGACTTATCTTTGGGAACCAATAGTTCCTCTTCTGCATGCAAGTCTATCTCCCTCTCAAGCAACAACCTCATGGCTTTCCCTTCATCAAATTTTATATCCCGTCGCATAACAACCATCTTACTATTCGACAAATACACACGATAATTATGGGGTGTTTCTGTGTACCGCACAAATATCCCAACTTCAACAGTTGGTTCCATCTTCTTTCTGGAATCCTTGGTCACATGCACATAAACAGATGATCCAAAAATTTTAAAATGAGAAACATCAGGTTTCTTACCAGTAAAAGCTTCTTCCGGTGTACTCATTCCAAGTATTCTATGAGGACAACAGTTTTTCACATAAACTGAAATATTGCATGCTTCTTCCCACAAATTCATTAGTAGGCCCTGATCATCCAACATCGCTCGTGCTGCACCCATGATCGTTTTGTTCTTTCTCTCCATGACCCCATTTTGCTGTGGGTTATGAGGTGCTATGAGTTCTTTTCAAATTCCTTCTCTGCTGCAGAATTCTTTGAATTCATTAGAGATGTATTCTCCACCATTATCACTCCTTAGAGCCTTCACTTGCTTCCCCCACCAATGCTTTAAACTCACAGAACTTTTAGAATGTTTGATCCTTCTTTTGCATGAAGAATATCCAACATTTACGAGAAAATTCATCAACAAAAATAACATAATACCTATGTTTTGTTGTTGAAGCAACCGAGAATGGTCCACACACGTCTGTGTGAATTCTCTCCAGGATCACCGAAGCATGGTTCTCCTTTTCATGAAAGTTGGACTTTACATACTTCCCCAGGGTGCACCCCTTGCACTGATCTAACTGAGCAAGTGTTCCCCTTGGAATTCCGGTAGATATTTGCTGCATGATCTTCAAGGCTCCATGATGAAGATGGCCCAATCACCTATGCCATAATTTTCCCTCATCCTGGCTCACCACTTTTTCTGCCTTTCCCACCATGGCACCGCAACCATCTAGGATTTTCCACCGCTTTGACTTGACCCATTGCTTTATGTCGCAGGTAGGATTTTCCACCGCTGAAAACAACATCATAGCCTCTGTCTTCCAACATTACAACTAAGACTAGGTTTTTCTTCAGACCTGGAACATCCATAACATTTTTCAATTGAAATGGTTTCCCTGACTCCCTCTGAAAGGTAATGGTACCAATACCAGTCAAATTGTATCGTCCATCATCACCCATCTCTATATGCATTCTGAGATCTTTCTCCTCCAAGTCACTGAAAGACTCTTTATCTCCCGTCATGTGGTAGGAAGCGCCACTATCCAAATACCACACCGATCCCGATGCACTTGAAGTCATGCATGTGATCAAATATAAGTCAAGTTCAAATTGTGAGACAAGAGCCTCACTAGTTGTAGCTCCAACAACCGTCTTGTTCTTCCTCTTCTACGGACAATTAGTAGCATGATGCCCATGTACGTGACAGTGAAAACACTTCACTTTGGACAAATCCATCTTCTTGACTTTAGACTCGGATTTTTAATGGAATTTCTTCCCTTTCCCTTTCCTTACCTTGGTAGTCAAAGCACAATCCTATTCATCATCATGCTTTGATGAAGATCCATCTTTGGTGTTTTCCCTGAACTCGTCCTGCACTAGATCCGACCATAGTCTTTACCAATCTGGCAATTTTTCCCTTCCATTGGTAGAGTCTTGATAACTGTGCCAACTCTTGGGAAGTCCTAGGAGAGCCAAGCTCACCAAATCATCAACAATGACTATTATTCCCACACTTCCAAGCTCATCCCGACATTGGACAAACTTCATGAGATATTTTGGAATGGAGTCGCCCTTTTCCATCTTGATCTTCCTGAGTTTATATTTGAGCACCAATTTCCTATGGTCGCTGTGGTTTTGGAACAGATTTGTCAAAACCTTCCACATTGCATGTGGTGTGGCTTTCCCATGGAGACTTGAGACAATGTGGTCTCGTACTCCCTCCAACAAAATATTCCTCGCCTTTTCCACTTTCTTTTTCCATGCATCAATATTTGCAGTGTCTATCGCATCCGTCTTAGGAACATCTTTGTCAATGTATTCCTTCAAGCCATTGTCTCTGAGTACTGCTTCCATCCTGTCCTTCCAAGCAATGTAGTTCGAGTTTCCCTCGATTGCATACTCCAACCTCAAGACATTGAAAGCCATTTCGATCTTGAATCAACTGTAGCACCAAGAAAGTCCTTCTGCAAATTCAAATTTTATACAACCACAAACTCAACTACTGCAATCCTTCTTGCCCTGGGAGGTTCTCACCTGACCAGTTACTAGCCTGAGCGAAGTTCACACCTCACCTGTGTATAGCCTGCAAACCTTATGAGAGAGTTCACATTGTAATGCATAGTGGGGTGAGGGAGGTTCACACCTGTCCTTTGAGTATCCTGCGAGAATCCTAAGGAAGTTCGCACCTCTCCTTTGAGTAGGGTGCGATAATTTCTGCTCTCCTAAATGTGTGAAGTTTTCAGTACTATGCTGTGGTACCCTGCCAGAGACGAGACCTATGAAAATACTATTATTTTCACACCTCACTTCCGTGGCTCCGTGGCTCTAATACCATGTAGAAATTTCAATAAAAATTAAGTATTTCTTACGATTCTCCTGATCTAACAATTATATGCCACTATTAAATACAAAATCACTTCTACTAATATTCTTGCGATAATTAAACCACGATCACAAAGTGAAATATCAAGAACACATAACACATAAGTTTTTCTGGGAAAGCGTAAAGCTAAAAACCCCACTATCATATATTATGTATATCATGGATCATGAAACAATCTCATACAAAACTCTAATCCAAGANAATATCAAGAACACATAACACATAAGTTTTTCTGGGAAAGCGTAAAGCTAAAAACCCCACTATCATATATTATGTATATCATGGATCATGAAACAATCTCATACAAAACTCTAATCCAAGAGCTCTCAGTACAATACAATCGTGTCACACTGTCATACAAAACTCAGAAAATACATGTGCCAATTTCTATCTCCAAACAACCTGCCTCCTCTGCGTAATCCTTGCAATTAGAATTCTCACAATGAATTAAAATTTCCTATTTTGCACATGCTCATGAGAATATCCACTGCATGTATGATTGCATGAGTGCACTTCACTCAAATCACAACTGATAGCCAAACTGTCCCTTTCACCTGTTGTCTAATTTGGGTCTCCATTAGATCTGACATGCATGTAGTTAACCGTGGAAAATATTCAAATACATGTGAGTTCACTGATTGTGAATTAATTAATAATTAATTCACTGAACTCTCACTAGTGTAAGTTCAGTTACAACTAGTACAACTGGGCTTAACTCACTTAACTACACTTATAATTATGTTACAACTCCAAATCACTCAGTTATAAATGAGATAATAGATTAATATTTATTGTCCAATTTATTTAAGGGAAAAGTTAATTAGACATATGTTTCTTGTTGACTTTTCAACAATATCTACACTCTCTCCAAAACAAAATGAGTACAGAATAAATAGTACTCCAAGAAGAGCTCCCCCAAAAAGGTATCGACAATTCGTTCTTGGCTACTATTTATTTTGTCATAATTTTGGGCATAAAACATTAGATTGTAAATATTTTTATAAATAACTATCATAAAAGTGTTCAAGGATATGGTCATATGAACAATGAGTCTAATATCAATCAAATGAGTAGAAACATTAATTCATTTTCTCCATTACATGATTACAATATTGAATGCTACAAATGCAACAATTTTGGTCGTAAATCTAGTAATTCTAGACTATCAAAATATTCCATCAAGACAAGTATTTCCAACAGTTAAGAAGAAAAATATAAGAACATATGGAAGGAAAAATAAATAGAAGAAAAGGAAACAAAATGTAAGGTATCCTTATATTCCAAGAATAAAATAATCCAATGGTATGTTGATTGTGGATGTTCAAAGCATATGACAGGAGATCAAAACAAATTCCTCAATCTGAAAATGAAAGAAAAATGAAGTGTTATATTTGGAGATGATGTCTCTGCCAAGATACTTGGAAAGGGTACAATGAGTCTAGGAAATAACAGAGCTAAGGAAGAAAATGTTCTAATATTTGAAAATTTGAAGCTTAATCTCCTCAGTGTGAGCCAAACATGTGATCAAGGACACATTCTCATATTTGACTCTAAAAAAATTGAAATTATAAAAGAAGACTCTCGAAAATTAGTGGTTGTTGCACCAAGGACATCAATTGATGTATATATCGTAAACACAGAAGAATAAGAAAATTTTTGCATGGGACAAATAGATTAAATTTTTCCATGGAATACAAGAATGGGACACATACACTTCAACAACTTGATAAAATTTAGTAGAAATGAATTTGTGAAATACATGTGAAAGATTATAAAGCCTTCAAACTCTGTTTGTAGGAACTACCAACATGGGAAGTACACAAAACTAAGATTCAAGACAAAATGAATACTCTATATCAAAACCATCAGAACTTGTTGATACTGACCTGTAACAGCCTGTTTCCCCCAGTCTATAAAAATAACTATATTGGCCAAGAACTATGGAAAACTCAAAGATGTGAATGTTTGACTTGACGGACCTTCGTATAAAAGGTCGATGAATGTAAATTATGTTATGAATATGTGTTGCATGACTGCTGGGAGGGGGATGTCCTAAAAGAGACCACGATGGCTAATGAGAGGTGGTGGAAGGGACCTAGAATGGTTGTGTTAACTTCCACCGAGCCAGTACTGTACTGGTTTATACTTGCTCACAAACCAATGTAGCTCTCTGATCCTGGAATGGATTTCTCGTAAGATTGGTAGGTGGGGAGGCTCCTCAAGAGTTAAATGAGGGTATGGGGGTGAACCACCCATCTGTAACAACCCTCAGACCTGACCACGGATGCCAAAATTTGTGCCACACGCAACCTTGCAGACATAAATTGGCAAGAGAGAAAATGTGGTAGGGGAGAGCAATGCGCGCGACAAGGATTGCGAAAGAGATTAGAGAAACCCTGGAAACGCAAGGAGTTCTGAATACCAGGAGAAGGAGAGTAACCTTCATCTTGGATTATTTTCCTGCATCAAGAGAAGGAGAGTAACCCTCATCCTTGATTTCTGTTGAGATGGAAGTAGGAGACTGAACCTCAAAGCATCGTGGTCTAGCTCGGGGGTGGCTAGTGGTAAATCCGTTTGGAGTCACTGAGCCTACGGTTGGGTGGAAATGAGCACCCCTCTCAGTAGTTGCATCATGCCTGGTAGATTTGATAAGTGTTTTATACCTTGTAATTCGAACTAAATATCATGAATGCATGCTTGTGTTTATATGCCCATAATAATTTATGTGTAGAATGATTGCCTGGTGTTTTAAACTAGAAATAATGGATGCATGTGTATGCTTATATGTCATCGTTGGTTTCTGTACAAATGGTTAAGTCTAGGGCCAGAAGGGTATCTCTCTGAGGTCTCGGAGTCATGGGAGTTTGAGGCCCTGAGAAGTTGAATTTCTTGATTCAAGCTCAGAAGGGATAGCGAGCCCAATTATAGAAAGAGAGAATACACTATCATTTGGTTGACGAACGGTCAGAATCCTTTCCGGAAAACCCCAAATCCGTTGAGATCGATGGATCTAGAGGAGGATCACAGGTTTTAACACCTTGATCCTTTCAGCCTTCGCATGTAGTGATGGGATCCCGGACCATATATCCAAAGATCTGTCGGAGCCCTATTGACCGTTGATCTTATCCTTTATATAGGCAGGAGAGTATCATTTCACTGACTCATGACTTGGAGTGGTCAAGGGTAGGGCTGTATGAACTCATGATTCATGAGATCGCGATGTGATTGTGACCATTTCATCCAAGGCATGGGAGAACCATTGGATTAGAACCTTCGCGGGTATGGCCTATCGATGTTTCAGAACTTGAGAGAGTTTATTTTCAATTGTAGAAGCCATGAAGTGCCGAGCATCGAGGGCTCGTGTAAACACATAACCCATCTGTAAGTGGGGACTGCGTGGTTGACAAGTGGCGTGTGCGCATCATTTTGGCAGAATCCATGCAACATTGACTTATCGTATCTCAGGAAATCACGAAGGAGGAGCATGAGGGCTTAACACTCCAACTCATGAAGTCGCGAGATGCGAGTAGCGCTAGTATTTAGCCTAGGAAGCTGGTAACTAGTGGTGGACATGTGTCACACTAGGAAAGATTCAACCCACTGTTGACTTATCGTGGCTTGGGGTTTCACAGGATGAAGAAGATGCACCTTGATCGCTAAGGCCGTGAAACACCGAGAGTCGAGGTCTCGTGTGATGGGCGGTGACAACACAACTCGTGAGCAGAGTATAGCGAGGTTGACAAGTGGCGGTGCACGTCATTTTGGCAGAGTCCATGCAACATTGACTTATCGCGTCTCAGGGATTCATGAAGGAGGAGCACGAGAGCTCAACACCTCAACTGGTGAGGTTGCGAGTGGTGCTAGTGTTTGGCCTAGCCTATGGTTACATGTAGCAGGTGCTAGTGAGGAGGGAGCCATACCCTTATAGCATCTCGGGTATCGGTGTTTGGAGAAAGGGGAGTCGAGAGTCTCGATTCCTGACTCGTGAGTTGCGAAAGGCGCTTGTGCTAAGGCCAGCGTGTGGTTTTTTGGATTAGGATAAGGAAAGAGAGGGTCTGCGCTAGGCCCCATAGAAGTCTCGAGGATTCTGTTCCTCGAAGAAAAAGATGAAAAATCTAAGTTGTTGTAGTGGGTGTGCGACAAATTGGTATCAGAGCATGGTTAAATCACTTGGCCTTCTTGGGCTCATGAACGAGTTACGCAAAAACTCGATTTGAAGTACTCTTAAAAAGAGTAACCTTCTATCTTAACCCCTTAAGCAAAAGCCGAAGTTAAGAATGAAAATTCCTATTGTGTGTGTGCGTTTGAAAAATATGAATTATGCACTGATTGTGAATGAATAGAATGTTGACTAACAATAAGTTTTTTTCTTGCACAACAAGCGTATGATCAACCATGGGAAACTACAGACGCATAGAATGGTGACACACCACGAAGTGGGGGATGGCTCCCACAACAGAGACAAAGAGTCTGACGAAAGGAGAGTGGTAGAGACCCCTCCCGATCTATCTGAAACTGTGAGAAGCCTCATGGTCAAACTATAGAGCTGCAAGGCCGACAACGAGAGGTTGATAAAAGAGCAAGAGAAGCAGACAAAAATTAATGTAGTCTTGCTACAGAGTTTATCCTACATACAAAGACAATTGCAGCATGAACCTGACACCAATCACGCGGACCAACGATAGACAAAGAAAAGTCAAAGTCCACCTGAGATACGGAAACGTGGTCTTTTAAGTTGCCACACTGGGAAGAGAACCTCGAGAAAGGTCCACCCCAGAGCTAAGGGACAAGCATCAGATGATTCCTCGGGAAAGGAAATTGGTGACTCAGAGGGATATTCTAGTAGCAGAAATAGTTCTTATTCCCGAAGAAAATGGAAGAAGCAAAAGCATTCAAAAAGTCACAATCTCGAAGAATTCAAGAAGGCTAAACCACCCTCTTTCGACGGTGAAATAAAGAAAGGGGAGGAAGCGGAGGCCTAGCTGCTTGGACTAAAGAAGTATTTTAGAGTCCATGACCTCTCAGAAAACTTGAAGGCCCGAGTAGCCACTTTCAACTTGAATGGAAAGGCTTCCATTTGGTGGGAAGACCTTAAGAATGTAAAAGGGATTCATGAAGAGGACCTATCTTGGGAACGGTTTGAGAAATACTTCAGAAAGAAGTATCTGTTGGAAAAGTATTTCGACGAGAAGACTAAAAAATTCTATGAACTCAAACTGGGGCAACTCACCATAGAGGAATATGTCAATAGATTCCTCGAGTTGCTGAGGTACATACCATATATAAAAGCAGAGAAGGAAAAGGTGCAATGATTCATTAGTGGACTACCTAAGGACTATCAGAACAAGATTGAGTTTGACGAGACAAAGACCCTAGAAGACACTATCTGAAAGGCAATATATTGTTACGAACAACTGGGGAATCAGACAGAACCTCGCGAAAACTGGAAGCAGAAGAATAGTTTGGGATTCCAGAAAAAGGGGTTTAAATCCCCAAGGTTTAAAAAATATAAGAAGGACTCAAGGATGAGCTTCCCAACCTGAAGTTTACATCAACAGAATTTCCCCTCACAGAGAAGAAATAAACCTTCTGGATCTACCCCAGGAAATATTGATAACCCAAAGAGAGAACCCTTAAAATGTTGGGGTTGTGGAGAAGAACATCTACTGAGGGACTACCCGCACCGACAACAGAACAGTCGGAGAATTTACAACATTCAAGAAGCTACCACCGTCAATGACGTAGCCAGGAGTGTGCCGCAAATTTATGCAGCCTTGGATAATAAACAAGCTAACCACCAAGCTTCAGTGGTGGAGATGGAAGGTATGATCACCAACCATCTAGTGTCTATTCTAATTGACCTTGGTTCAAATTTGAGTTATATATCCCCTAAGGTTGTTGATAATTGTAAATTACAGCCACATAAATACGCCAAGCCATGGTTGGTACAGTTAGCCACTGGCACCAAAAGAAAGGTAGAGGAGGTCATACTAGCTTGCCAATTCACTATGGGTGAATTCCCCACCCAAGCAACCCTTAACATACTACGCCTAGGATCATATGACATGTTGATTGGAATGGAATGGCTAGCCACATATAAAGCCAGACTAGACTGTTACCATAAAAACTTAGAATGTGTAGATGAAGAAGGAAGAAGGATAACCCTTCGAGGGATCCAAAAACATGTCTTGGTGAGACGAATATCATCCCTCCAAATGAGAAAGGATTGCAGAAAGGGATGTCCACTTTATGCGATACATGTGTTGGAATCAGTTGAAGATGACAAACCGAGCCTCGAAGATCACCCCACACTAAGAGAATATAGAGATGTATTTCTGGAAGAGGTACCGGGTCTACCTCTGAGAAGGGACATTGACTTATCGATAAAACTTGCACCAGGAGTGGTGCTAGTGTCTAGGACACCCTACAGGATGAGCACACCTGAGCTAGTTGAGCTTAAATTACAACTAAAGGAAATGATGGACAAAGGCTATATCCAGCCTAACATGTCTCCATGGGGAGCACCAGTTCTGTTTGTAAAGAACAAAGATGGTACCCTCGACTGTGCATAGATTATAGACAACTCAATAAGGTAACCATAAAGAACAAGTACCCCTTACCCAGAATCGATGACCTGTTAGATCAATTGGGAGGTGCTTCCATCTTCTCAAAGATTGACTTGAGATCTGGATACCATCAAGTCTAAATCAAGGGTGAAGACATCCACAAAACTGCCTTCAAGACGAGATATGGTCACTATGAGTTTGTGGTAGTACCATTTGGATTAACGAATGCCCCTGCCACTTTTTTTGTGCTTGATGAACAATGTGCTTAGCAAATTCTTAGACAAATTTGTATTGGTTTTTATTGACGATATATTAATTTACTCCAAGAATAGAGAGGAACATGAGGAACATCTTAGACTTGTGCTTCAAGTAGTAAGAGAACATCAACTCTATGCCAAATTCAACAAGTGTGACTTTTTCCAGAAGCAAATACATTACTTGGGCCATGTCATATCCGAAGAAGGAGTAGCAGTAGACCCTGACAAGATTAGGTCTATCATGGAATGGCCTACCCCAAAGGATGTTTCAGATATCAGATCCTTTATGGGCTTAGCAGGATGTTATAGGATATTTATAAAAGGATTCTCCAATATTGGTTGTCCAATCACTGCCCTCCAGAAGAAGGGAGATAAATTCACGTGGACACAAGAATGTGAAGAAAGATTTCAATCCCTAAAACATCTACTGACCCATGCACCCGTGTTGAAGATCGTTGATACCGAAAATGACTTCCTCGTGTGCACAAATGCGTACAAGGAAGGGCTCGGAGGATTTCTTATGCAATGAGGAAGTGTAGTCTTCTATGAATCCTGAAAATTAAATGAGCATGAAGTCAACTATGTGACCCATGACCTAGAACTGGTTTCCATAGTGCATGCCTTAAAAATGTGGAGGCATTACCTCCTGGGAAGGAAATTTGTATTTATGACAAACCACTGTGGATTGCGATATCTATTTGACCAACAAAACTCAATGCTAGACAAGCTAGGTGGATGGCCCTTCTTAGTGAGTTTGATTTCGAAATCAAACATATCAAGGGAAAGGAAAATAAGGTGGCCAATGCCCTTAGCAGAAGCATGAAAACAATTCATCTGGCAGCGGTGAGCACCTGTGAAACGAATGTCAAGGAAAGAGTCAGGAATGCACAAGAAACATACACATTTTTCCAGACCGTGACCTCTTACCTGGAGCAAGAACCCATAGGGATAAAGTATCAAGGCTACCAGATGATCGATGGAGGTCTACTAACTTACATAAACAGATTGTATATTCCATATTGTGATGACTTGAAGAGGTTCATAATGGATGAACTACATAAAAGACCATATACTGGTCATCCAGGATACCAGAAGATGATCACAACCACTAGGAAACAATTCTATTGGCCTGGATTTAAGAAAAACATAGCTGTGTACTTATCCAAATGCATAGAATGCCAACAAGTTAAAGTAGAACACTGACACCCAGCAGGATTATTACAACCCTTGCAAATCCCGGAATGGAAATGGGAAACCATCTCCATGGATTTCATCACCGGATTACCAACCTCGACCAAACAGAATGACGCCATCATGGTGGTGGTGGATAAATTGAGCAAGTCTGCTCATTTTATCCCCATCAAGTCGACTTGCAAGGAAATAGAAATCACCAATGTATTCATGAAAGAGATATTTAGACTACATGGTATGCCTAAAGAGATCGTGTTTGACAGAGACACAAAATTTACTTCCAACTTTTGGAAATCCTTGATGGTTGGTTTGGAGACCAAATTACTGTTTAGCACAACCTATCATCCTCAAAACTATGGACAGATGGAAAGAGTGAACCAAATATTAGAATACATGCTAAGGATGCATGTAATGCATCAATCCAAAAAGTGGGAAGATTACCTGCCACTGGTGGAACTCGCCTACAACAATGGCTACCAAGAATCCCTGAAGATGAGCCCTTTCGAAGTCCTCTATGGTAGACCGTGGAATACTCCAGTCAGTTGGAGTAATCCCATGAAAAGAGTTACTATTGGACCCAACATGTTGAAAGAAATGGAACAACAAGTGACTCAAATAAAACAAAATCTAAAGGTCGCTCAGGACAGACAAAAAAGTTACGTCTACCGAAAGAGAACTCCGAGAAAATTCAAGACGGGAGACCATGTATATCTTAGAGTTAGGCCCAGGACGAGTTCCCTGAGGATGGGAGCTTTTTCCAGGTTGGCACCTCGGTATTGTGGACCCTTTGAAGTTCTAGATAGAGTGGGACCTGTAGCATATAGGCTAGCACTTCCTCCTACAGTAAAAGCACATAATGTTTTCCATGTTTCATTATTGAAGAGATATGTACATGATTCTAATCATATAATTGACTAGTCTATGTTCCAGGTGGAACCAGAGGGAGAATTCCTTCCAGAACCTCAATTCATACTGGATAGAAAGGAAACCCCACTCAGGAACTGAACCATTGCACAGTTCAAGGTGCAGTGGAAACATTTTGGCCTGGATGAGGCTATGTGGGAAATGGAAGATGCCATGAAACATGCATATCCGATTTTGTTTACTTTTATACATACATGTCATGTTGATAGATATAACATCGTGGATGATGTTCCTTCAAGGGGGAGGTAATTGTAACACCCTGTTTTCCCCAGTCTGTAAAAATAACTATATTGGCCAAGAACTATGGCAAACTCAAAGATGTGAATGTTTGACTTGACGAACCTTTGTATAAAAGGTCAATGAATGTAAATTATGTTATGAACATGTGTTGCGTGAATGTTGGGAGGGGGATGTGCTAAAATAGGCCATGATGGATAATGAAAGGTGGTGGAAGGGACCTGGAATGGTTGCGTTAACTTCCACCGAGCCAGTACTGTACTAGTTTATACTTGCTCACAAACCAAATCAGCTCTTTGATCCTGGAATGGATTTCCTGTCAGATTGGTAGGTGGGGAGGCTCCTCAATAGTTAAATGAGGGGATGGGGGAGAAACTCCCATCCGTAAAAACCCTCAGACCTGACCACGGACGACGGAATTCACGCTACACGAAACCTTGCAGACAGAAATTAGCAAGAGAGAAAATGTGGTAGGGGAGAGCAGTGCGCGACGGGGATCACGAAAGAGACTGGATAAACCCTGGAAACACAGGGAGTTATGAATACCAGGAGAAGGAGAGTAACCTAAGTCTTGGATTATTTTTATGCATTAGGAGAAGGAGAGTAACCTTCATCCTTGATTTCTATTGAGCTCGAAGCAGGAGACTGAACCTCAAAGCATCGTGGTATAGCTCGGGGTGGCTAGTGGTAAATTCGTTTCGAGTCACTGAGCCTATGGTTGGGTGGAAATGAGCACCCCTCTTAGCAGTTGCATCACGCCTGGTAGATTTGATAAGTGTTTTGTACCTTGTATTTCAAACTAAATATCATGAATGCATGCTTGTGTTTATATGCCCATAATAATTTCTGTGTAGAATGATTTCCTAGTGTTTTAAATTGGAAATAATGGATGCATGTGTATGCTTATATGTCATCGTTGGTTTCTGTACAAATGGTTAAGTCTAGGGCCGAAAGGGTAGCTCTCTGAGGTCTCGGAGTCGTGGGAGCTTGAGGCCCCGAGAATTTGAATTTCATGATTCAAGCTCAGAAGGGATAGCGAGCCCAATTATAGAAAGAGAGAATACCCTATCATTTGGTTGACAAATGGTCAGAATCCTTTCGGGAATAACCCAGATCTGTCGAGACCAATGGATCTAGAGGAGGAGTGCAGGTTTTAACACCTTGGCCCTTTCAGCCTTCTTATGTAGCGATGGGATCCCGGACTGTAGATCCAAGCATCTATCGGAGCCCTATTGATCGTCTATCTTAGCCTTTGTATAGGCAAGAGAGTAGCATTTTGCTGACTCGTGACTTGGAGTGGTCAAGGGTAGGGCTGTATGAACTCATGATTCGCGAGATCGCGACGTGATCATGACCGTTGGATCCAAGCCACGTGAGAACCGTTGGATCATAACCTTCGTGGCTATTGCTTATCGGGGGTTCAAAACTTGAGAGAGTTTCTTTTCGATTGTAGAAGTCGTGAAGTGTCGAGTGCCGAGGGCTCGTGTAAACATGTAAACCATCCGTAAGTGGGGATCGTGTGGTTGACAAGTGGCGTGTGCATGTCATTTTGGAAGAATCCACGCAACGTTGACTTATCGTGTCTCGGGAACTCGTGAAGGAGGAGCATGAGGGCTCAACACTCCAACTCGCGAAGTCGTGAGATGCGAGTAGCGCTAGTATTTAGCCTAGGAAGTAGGTAACCGGTGGTGGACACATGTCACACTAGGAAAGAGTCAACCCACTGTTGACTTATCGTGGCTTGGGGTTTTGCAGGATGAAGAAGATGCACCTGGATCGCTAAGGCCGCGAAATGCCAAGAGTTGAGGTTTCGTGCAACGGGCGGCGGTGACATAGCTCGTGAGCAGAGTATAGCGGGGTTGACAAGTGGTGTGTGCATAGCGGGGTTGACAAGTGGCGTGTGCGCGTCATTTTGGCAGAGTCCACGCAACATTGACCTATCGCATCTTGGGGATTCATGAAGGAGGAGCACGAGAGATCAACACCTCAATTGGCGAGGTTGCGAGTGGTGCTAGTGTTTGGCCTAGCCTACAATTACATGTAGTAGGCGCTAGTGAGGAGGGAGCCATAGCCGTATAGCATATCAGGTATCGGTGTTTGGAGAAAGGGGAGTCGAGAGTCTCAATTCCCGACTCACGAGTTGCGAAAGGCGCTTGCGCTAAGGCCAACTTGTGGTCGTTTGGAGGAGGATAAGGAAAGAGAGGGTCTACGCTAGGCCCCATAGAAGTCTCAAGGATTCTGTTCCTCGAAGAAAAAGATGAAAAATCTAAGTTGTTGTAATGGGTGTGCGACATGACCTCTGTGGACCAACATCAACTAAAGTAGGTGAACATTACTTCATTTTATTCATTGATGACTATACAAGAATGACTTGGGTATCTTTTCTCAAATAAAAATCAGAAGCATTCGAAAAAATTAAAGTCTTCAAAGCACAGGTTGAAAATGAGACTGATCTCAAAAATCAAGTTCCTAAGATTAGAAAATGGAGGGGAATTTACCTAAAATGAGTTCAACAATTTTTTTGAAACGCATAGAATTAAAAGACACTTTTCATCTCCAATAACTCCTCAACAAAATGGAGTTGCTGAAAGGAAAAATAGAATTGTTTAAGAAACAACTATAACCATGTTAAATGAAGCCAAACTCCCATATATATATATATATTGGAGAGAATAAATGTATACAATAGTGTACATACTTAACAAAGCACAACTTAGAGTTAACCACAACAAAACACCATATAAGTTGTGGTTTGGAAGACCAACATCAGTTAAACACTTTAGAGTTTTTATGAGAAAATGCTACATAAAGAGAGATGATGATAGCCTAGGAAAAATTGATTCCAGATCAGATGAATAAATATTTATTGGTTACTCATCCAACAAAAAGGCCTAAAGATGATGTAATATGAGGCTGCACAAGATTGTGGAAAGTGAAAATGTAAAAGTGGATGATCTAAAAACAAAAGGGATGAAATCTCAAGATAATCCATAATTTGATGAAAGTATAAGAGATGATGATGAAGAATAAATTAAATAAATACAAGAGGATGAATCACAAAGTGAAAAAGAAAAGGAAGAGGAAGAATCACCAAGACAAGATACATAAGCAACATCGAGGAGAATACAAATAAATCACCCAGAAGGTCAAATCCTTGGTAACAAAAAGTGTTGGAGTTGAAACAAGAAGAAAACTAACATATGAATTAGAACACGCATTGTTCTCCAGGGGTGATTTTAAGGATGAAAATTTATTTTAAAATGTAGAAACCTTGGTGAAGATTACTAATCCTTCATATACCAACTATAATTTTTTGGCGACATTTTTGTAAAAGTGTTCAAATTTCTAAGGATTTTATATAGTTTTTCATAAAATGTTGGCGATTTTTAAGTTAAAATAATTTTATCCTATAGAATTTGGACGAGTCATTTTTAGAATAACGAATCTTTTTTTGGGAAAACCATGGAAAATTAGCCAATGAGCGAAATTTAGCCCCTAAAATCATCCTTGTTGCTCTCCCTAATAGAATGAAGAACATTTGTAGAGGCCAACAAAGATGAAGACTAGATCAAATCCATGAATGAAGAGCTTGATCAAATAGAGAAAAATCAGACCTCGGAACTTGTCCCAAGACCAACAAACAAAAATGTGACAGGGACCAAGTGGATTTTTAAAAATGAATTTAATGAAGATCATCGAGTTATAAGGAATAAATCAAGATTAGTGTGTAAAGGATATGCACAAGAAGAATGTATTGAATTTGAAGAAACCTTAACTCCAATTGCATGAATGGAATCCATCATATTATTTCTATCATACTCATTCTTTAAGAATTTTAAAGTCTATCAGATGGATGTAAAGTCTGCATTTCTAAATGGAGACCTAAAGTAAGAAGTCTGCATAGAACAAATAGAAGGAATTGAACAACTAGGAAAATAATAACAAGTGTATAGGTTGAAGAAGACACTCTATGGACTTAAAAAATAACTTAGAGCATGGTATGCAAGAATGGATAAGTACATGTTGCAACAAGGATTCAAAAGAGGAATGTATAATAGAAATATCCATCTTAGAATTGGAAAAGAAAGTTTGTTATTCACAATGGTCTATGTGGATGACATCATATTTGGATGCAACAATGATGAATAAAGTTATAAATTTGCTCAAGAAATCTCAAAAGAGTTTGAAATGTCTATGATTGGAGAGATAACTTTCTTCCTTAGACTTAAAATCACTCAGTCATTGAAAGGAATTTTTATTACTCAGTCTAAATACCTAAAATAGATACTTAAAAAGTTTAGAATGGTTGAAAGTGCACCTATTAACACTCTAATGACAACTGATTTCAAACTTAACAAGGAAGAATATTCACCTTATGTAGTTTCAACTGTCTAAATATATATGGTTGGGATCCTACTATATTTGATTGCATCTAGATTGTATATCATGCAGGAAGTAGGAATGGTCGAAATATCTCAATCATCTCCCAAGGAATCCCATGTGATGGTTATCAAGAGAATATTTAGATATATTAAGGGAAAATTAGAATTTGGCTTATGGTAACCAAGGAATAAAGGATTTGAACTAATTTCCTACACAGATGCTGATTCAGATGGTAGTGTGGATGACAAAAAAAGCACTAGTGTAATTGCATTTTTCTTAGGGGATTGTCTAGTTTCATGTTCAAGTAGAAAACAATCATCAATTTCACTATCTATAGTAGAGGCCGAATATGTTGCAGCGATTGAATTTTGCACTCAAATATTATGGATGATACAAGCATTGGAGGATATTAACATTGAATGTAATCAGCTGATACCTATTTATTGTAACAATACAATTTCCATCAACATCTCCAATAATCCAATCATGCATGCAAAGACCAAACATATACCCATAAAGTATCATTTCTTGAGAGATCAAGTTAGTGACAAAAATGTTAGATTGGATTATGTTGGTTCAAAGGAGTATATAGAAAACATATTCACTAAACCCCTTCCTAAAGAATCATTTGAACATATAAGGAAAAAGATGGGAGTTATCTCCCTACAATAAATATATATTAAATAAAAAGGTCATGATGACATGGGGATAAATTTTGACAGGGGGAGAAAGAAAATAAAAATGACAAGTGTTGTCACTAAAAAAAAAATCCTAAGCAATAAAAAATTGGTGATGACCCTAATTCTGGTATCAGAGGCCTTGACATTGATGTCAAAGGGGGAGAAAAGAATGGTAAAAAATTTACTCATTGTTAAGAGAGAATTTTGTACGATGTGTTTCCATCAATTCCAAAGGGGGATATTGATGGAAATATCATGTTGGCATTGATGTCAACATGAAGACAATAAGTACCATAGTGGAGTATGACATGGAACTGAAGTAAAATCTACAAGAATATTGAGTTACACTAACACTGTGGACTACCAGAATAAATTTGATCACCTGTTCGAGTTCTTTGAAAGAATGAAAATGAAATAATGAGAAAATCTCAATTACTACAATGGTCAAGTCAAGTTGTCCTCGTGATTGTATATTCTATTCAGATAGGATCGTGCTGAACCTAATGAATACTAGCGTGTCTCCCTTTTGAATACTTTCTCGTGCACTATCATTTTAGAGTGTAGTCAAAGGGAAATTTGTTTATGCCACACCGAGAACCCTTGAGTATGTCAGATCAACACGGTAGTCGATATTTCATAGCATGATTTGGTCATCATTCTTTCCAGGGCGAAGTTGGACGACCCTTCAAACCCTAACAATTTCTAGTAGCCACAAATTGTTAGATCCACTTAGGCAGTTAATTTTTGAAAAAAAATTCATTGATATCAAAGGTTAGTAAGTGATAAAATATATGCCAAAGGTTTGTAAGCGATTAAATATAAATGCAACCTTGATATAACTTAAATAAATACAAAAGTGAAAAGTTAAGTAGAGATAGAGTTTACACAAAAATGGAAATGAAAGTGGATTAAATATAAATATGATTTTAATAAATAACAAAAGTGGAAAAGTTAAGTGGAAACAAAGTTTACACAAAAGTGGAAATGAAAGTGGATAAAATTTAAATATGACTTTAATAAAAAACAAAAGTTGAAAATTTAGGTGCAGGCAAAAGTGGAAATGAAAGTGGATTAAATATAAATATGACTTTAATAAATAACAAAAGTGGAAAAGTTAAGTGGAAACAAAGTTTACGCAAAAGTGGAAATGAAAGTGGATTAAATATAAATATGACTTTAATAAAAAACAAAAGTTGAAAAGTTAGGTGCAAGTGGAGTTTATGTAAAAGAGGAGTAAATATGAGAGTGGAATAAATAAAAAGGTAAAAGTGAAATTGGACTAAAGAAAAAAGTAAAAGTGCAAGTAGAGTTAAAGAAAAAGGGTAAAAGTCAAAGAGCACGTGGTATGTGCACATGGTATTTGCAAACCATGGTGGTATTTACCTATGGTAAGGTAAAAAGTTAATTAAATTATGATAGTCAAAATATTTTGACCCAATTGAAAAAACGATCTAAAAGGCACAACATTGTATTAATTAAAATAGTATTATTAATATCTTATATTGAAAAGGCACATACTTATAATTAAGAGATACATTCCTATATTGAAGAGGTGAAATTGTTGAGTTGTACATGACCATTGGAAGACTATATAATCAAAAATTCTTTTTGAAAGAGGGTGTGTCTCTGGGCTTGAAATCTATCAATAACAGTGTCAGAGACAAAAAAAGTAAATGAAGATATGCATCTGAAGACAAAATATTATGAAGATTTGAATATTGAAGTACTTATCATAAAACGGGAGGTTGGGTGGTGCTAGGGTATGTTGTATATTGCAAAGGAGGTTGTAGCCTCCTTCCATTTGAAGTTGGTAAACCAAGGTGTTGCAACCTCTTTTTAGTTATAGCTGAAGAAACTAGAGAGTTGGTGGTTCCTTCCAGTTGGTGCTGGTAAAATTGCAGCCTCCTTCTAGTTGGTTCTAGTAAAATAGGGAATTGGTGTTTCATTTGAGTTGGAGTTCATAAATTAAATGTAATATTTATTAAAAATAAGAAGAACATTTTTTTCTTTTGGGTTTTTCACATTAAAATTATGTGTATTGTACCTTTCTATTGTTCATTTGTTTTGATTTGATAAAATTAATAATGAAGAGGTTTTAAATTGTAGAAAAAGGATGAAAGCATATACTACAATAATTTTGTCTATTATGGAAAACAATGATACTATTGAGGAGATTTGAGTGACAACCTAGCTCTTACGGTCGCAACGTTTGAAGATTAGTCGGTAGACAAAACAGGGCCAGAGAACTTGAGTTGTGATAATGGATCTAGGGGGAGGGGCGCAACCCCCCTCATATAAAAATGTCGCATCAAATGACCATGCAGGGATACGATCTAAGTGGTAGGCCTTTGAGCCACCACCCCACTTACACGAACATATCCTAACTAAAGAGCAATGTTTAAGCAAGGAAATGGAGGTAGATATGAGCACATCTCATCCAAAGGCATATCGAGAATGCGAACTGGGGAAATGAATCCACCAATATGATAAACCACCCAGATATATCATCAAATTGATCAGGGTAGGGGAACAAACTTATTTTATGAAAGAGAATGAATTGATTGGGAAGTTTTTGGGTCTGTGGCCCTTGAAAAGACACGTCATGCACTGGAACAAAATTTGGTGGAATCCGAAGGGGGACTATGAGGTACAACTCAACTCCAAGGGTTTCTTCACAATTATCTTCTATAACCTGGAGGACAAGGACCAAATATTTGATAATGGACCATATTTTTACAACTCTGTAGGGCTCTTCCTTCGATTCTGGATGGATCACTTCAACCCCAAGAAAGAATACTTTAGTATGGCACTAGTATGGATCTGCCTCTACTACTTACCCTAGGAATTCTGGCTTGAAGAAATCCTCATGGGAATAGGAAACACAGTAGGGTGCTATGTAAAATATTCAAAGGCGACAAAACAATGGAGATACACCTCCTATGTCCACATCTTCGTCTACATGGATATCTCACAGGCCCTACCGGGTTCAATAATGATCGAATACCAAGATGAGGATTGGATCCATACCATCAAGTATGAGAACATCCCTTTCCATTGTAGGAAATGTCATGAGCATGGTCACCTCTTTCGTGACTTCCCTCTGAATTTTCAAACCCAAAATATGAGGGAAGGAAAACAAAAGGATGGCTTGATGCAAGTCATAGGGAGGAAAAAACAACCCCCCAAGAAGCACAGTCAAGAGGGAAACCAAACGATTCTTACCAACAACTCTTTCGATATATTAAATCATCTCAAAGAAGAAGAGGAAGTGGAAAGTCTACATAAAAAAAATAACCAAGAAAAGGATAAAGGAGAATCCAAGCTGTAGTTTGATCCAGTTATAAAACATATCCAAGGAACA
Source organism: Picea sitchensis (assembly GCA_010110895.2). Taxonomy (NCBI): domain Eukaryota; kingdom Viridiplantae; phylum Streptophyta; class Pinopsida; order Pinales; family Pinaceae; genus Picea; species Picea sitchensis. Next base: position 100,052 of record SNQJ01S0025195.1, read on the forward strand.
TACCCCTCAACTCGACATAATGAGGATAAAAAATCAGAGGATGGGGGGGACACAGTCATATAGTTGGAGGATCGGGATCTAGATGAGAATGACCTAGAGAAACTTGAGGAATAATTCAACAAGAAGGATTTTCAAACCATCTCGGTCGAACAATTAAGAAAGGTACATAAAGTATTCATTGATTCCACTGCAGGAGCCAATTCATGATTAGGTATATCCTTTGATCCAATACCAGACCCCATTCGTACCCCTCATGAAAGAAAGTGACGAGGCTAAAAATCATCACATCAACTGATCACAGAGGTACGATATTATATGCTCAACTTGGGATAGATCCACCATCTCATAGAAGGCCTCTTCTCTCCCCCACCCAACTATTTATGATGAAGATAATCACTTGGAATATCAGAGGACTCAATGGAAGGTCCAAAAAAAGGATCCTTTGAAACAATATTCTTCCAGAGAATCCATAAACTCTCCTTTTACAGGAAACTAAATG
>SNQJ01S0025195.1:103853-135873 GCA_010110895.2 Picea sitchensis
ATGAAGTCTTCTACTGTGCCTGATTGCTTCAATTTTGTCAAACGACCCAAATGGTTGGTGTCAGTGTCAAAGCGTTCATAAAGCTCAGTCACAAATTGGGTCTGAGCAATATATCCTTGACGAGAAGTTTTTCTCCATTTCCACCATTGCTAGCGTTCTTGATCTAGATGGAGAACACCATACTGGAGTTTGTCCAAGTCATCGGTAATGTTGTAGAGAGAGAAATAATGTTCCATTTGGGTGACCCAACCAGTGGGGTCCGAGCCATCAAATTTGGTTACATCCACCCGCGGAAGGCGTATGTCCCATTGAAAGTGATGGGGCTGAAAGGAATGGGAATAAGTTTCACCTTCAGTCTTTGTATGTGCATTAGGAAAAGAGTTTGGTGCAGAGTGATGCAAAGACAAATTCAAGCTAGGTGGTCAGTTCGTGTTTGATTTCCGTCATTGCGGACTGCACGACTGCATTTACAGATGCATTTATGGTGGTATTGATGGATGTATCATGGGAGGAAATAGTAGCACTGAGTTGTTGCCCTTCTTGTTGGGTCTCGAGGAAACTAGATTGCAAGGAGTTGAAGCGAGACTCCAGTTCTTGTCTACGGGTATGGGCCATGAGGATGGGTGAACTGAAAAGGGAGCGGGCGGGGTCAAAAATTTTTGCAGAAAAATGATATGGATGAATGTGATAAGGGAGAAGAGATGAATCTAATGGAATAGGTCTCAAATAATGGTGAAACAATTTTCAGACTTTTTTTTTCTTTTTTTTATAGCTGCGGGGTTATACTTTGGTTTGAAGAATGATGTAGTGATGAAATCCCCAAATTCTTAACCAGAAAAAAATGTGGATTTACTTGGCAACCCGAACGTAGATGCATGACAATAGATCTCGCCGATTTAATTTGTTTATGTTCCCCAAGGGTTAGGTATTCAAGGGTTCTACAGACAAGGGTTTTCCCAGTGCTATAGCTCTCTGATATACGTGCGGGGTCCAATAGTAGTACTCGGCCCAATATCTCAGGGCACTAACTAAGGAGGATAGACCGTACCCTTAGCTGTACTACCCGAATACCCAGGTACTAGAGAGTATCTTCCCGAGTGTTGTTCTTGGTGACACTATAGCAGTCCGACGACCGATAGGTTTATCTAAAGAGGGCTTCAGGAAATCTAGGTCGATTCATACACAGGTGTTGTCTGATGCGCTACCACTCGAAGGGGTACCAATAGGGGTTACAAGGGTGGCCAATAGATGTGTGCTTAAGAACCACTTGTATTTCCTCCATGTATGAATCCCTCAACCACAGGGTTTATGTGCGTAACGACAGATCTTTGTGGCTTAAAGACGCCAGAATACGTCTCCACCCTGAAAAAAAATACCCACAATTTCTGCCAAGGAAAGTGATCTGATACCACTTGCAAGATACCAGATATATAAAATATGCAGAACAGAAATAAAATGCTAGAAATGGCAGAATAACAGTAAAATATCCAATATAATCTCCACAATAACACATAAATGATATAAGAACAACAATAGAAATAACACTTTGATTCAAAAAGCAATGTTCACAGGCCTCTTCGAGGGGGCAACCTCCAATCGAGCAGTGCTCTGTTGCAATAATCTCCGAGCTAGGGTTTTCATACCCTTGACCCTTATTTATACTAAATATGTCTATTAGGAGAAGCATCTAGAGGAAGATTCTTCTAGAAGTGGAAGCTTCTATTAGGTCTTCTTAAATCTGCCTTATTATATTTTATTGAAAGGCCTTATTAATATTGACCTTTATTACATCCGAATACACTGATCTACCTATGTGTGGGTTAGGACCTTAACATATCACAAAATAAGAAGTGGACCAAGTAATCAAATAAATTCCTTTGGGGAAGGCACCGGGTCCTAATGGCTTCACAACCAAATTCTTTCACTATTTTTGGTTGATGATCTGGTAAGAAGTTTGGAAACTCATTGAGGAGCCTTGCTCCTTAGGGCAGGTCCTTTTGAACTTCACTTCCACTTTCCTCATGCTAATCCCAAAGGAAGAATGGGTTACCCACCTAAAGCAGTTCCACCCCTTTGCTCTATGCACTGTAATCTAAAAAATCATCGCGAAGGTAATATCTTTGAGGCTCAAACCTGTCCTTCCTTTCATCATCTCCAAGGAAAAATCTAGCTACATGGAGGTGCATCAAATTATGGATGACGCCATTTTAGCAAATGAGGTGATACACTCACTCAAATCAACTCATAGCACAGGTATTCTAATAAAACTAGACCTCTCAAAATATTTTGATATAATCAGTTGGAAATACATGCGTTCCCTTCTTGAGGCCTTTGGATTTGAAAAGGATTGGATAGAATGGATCATGAAGCTCACTTATTCATCCTTTTTTTCCATTCTGGTCAATGTAGTGCGCTCCCAACCCTTCTTCCCCACTAGAGGTGTTTGACAAGGTGTCCCCCTATCCCCTTTCCTTTTTTTCATCATGGCAGAGGGCCTTCCCGCTACATAAATGCCTGGATTGAGGACGGTTCCCTCAAGGGACTACCCCTTCACATTATCTAGTTGGCAACCTCTCATAGTCAATATGTGGATGAAACCTTATTGATGAATACCCCCATCACCTAGGAGGAAAACAAACTCAAGTCCATCCACACACACTTCGTTGATGCTTTGGGGACCTCCATCAAACTTGAAAATCCCAACTTGTTTTCTTCAACACCCCACCGGTGGTCCAAAACCAAATTTCCAGACTTTTGGGTATCCCAGGAGCTCCCTTATATCTAATTATCTTGGAATCTCCCTTACGAGTGAAACCCCTCACAACATCTCATGGGAAAATCTCCTGCTTTCCATCTCCAGTCGACTAAACAATTGGACCTTCTGATCTCTCAATCTTCCATCCCACCTATTCCTTCTGAAATCAGTTCTTCAATCTCTCTTGAACTACCTCTTTATATCATTGGAAGAACCACAATCAGTCATAAAAGATATCATAAATATGCAACAAAACTTTCTTTGGAACATACACCATCTTGACAAGAAATGGGTTGTAGTTGGTTAGGACAAAAACTGCCACCCGAAATCCATAGGTGGACAGGGTCTAAGGGATCTGGTCAAACTCAATCACATAATGGGGGCCAAAATTTTGCAGCGTTGGCTGAAACACCCCATGTAGTTATGGGCCAGAATGTGGAAGCACAAATATGTACTAACCACAAATGCAGACCTCCTGATTAGATTCAATGACCATATCCAAGGCTCCAATATATGGAATACAACTTGGTGTAACCTCCTTCTCATACAAAAACATGCCTTCTAGGAAATTCACAATGGAGAGGTGTCCCTATTCTAGCATGACTCTTGGCATCAATTTCCACCTTTTCACTTAGTGGAAGAGTTAAGCCCCCTCCACCAGAAAATGCAATTCATGGATCCACTTCATGTAAAGGATTTTTGGTAGGAGAATTCTCAACACCACCCCTAGAGCATATGGAAGACTCAGGCTCATGAACTCAACATTCCACAGGATAGTGATACACAACCTTGGTGTGAAATAGCTTCTCAGCGAAAGATTCGTATCAATGAAGAACCGAATATCCTCATGTGGGGACACTCGCCAACATGAAACTTCTCTATGAAGAAATCCTACCTTAACGAAAACTACCACATGAAACCAAAAGTGCACATCTGGAGAACCATTTGGAATTCCAAATTTTGCCCGAAAATCTCAATTTTCCTCTGGCTAATGGATCAAAATCGCATCCTCACCTAGGACAATCTCCATAAATGGGTCTTTGTAGGGCCATCGATATGCCCTCTTTGTCAGGAATATGAGGAAACGATGGAGCACATTTTAAATCAATTCCCTCATAGTGGGGAAATATGGGATCTGGCATCCCAAATAATGCACCGCTCTAACATAAACATAAACAACATTGTAAGCACTATTAAAAATTAGGTGTTAAACACTTATCCGAACCCATTCTTAGACCGTATCTGGAAATTGCTACCAGGATTTATCATTTGGCAGATCTGGAAACAGAGAAATAAAATAATATTCCATTCCCAATCCTCCCTCCCCCTCACTACCTGGTCAAAGATCATGAATCTTATTCAAGAAACCATTAGAGTTGGCCATCAGACACAGGAATATCTTCAATGAAATCCCATGGAAATCCTCATCCTCTCATCCTGGTATTTGAATCTCCCTAACCTCCCTCTCCAAACCCCCCTTCTTCTTAGCATTCATACTCGCATCCCCTCCTCTTGGTCTCCACCTCATCAAGGCTTTGTTAAATTAAATTTTGATGGCTATTCAAAGGAAAATCTAGGACCAATAGCCTTTGGTGTCGTCCTCCAAGATAGTTTTGGACGAATTCTATACATCATAGAAGGCCATTTGGGACTCAACACAAATAATGAAACATAACTGTGGAGTCTCATCAAGGGGATAAAACAACCTACCTGTCATAATATAAACCAACTCACAGTGGAAGGGGACTCCCAGGTGATAATATCGTTGGTTTCAAAAATCATCCATGGTTCCAATCCATCAAAGGTATCCCCAAGATGGAGACTTCTAGGCCTTCTTGAAAAATTCAAAACCCTCCTGTGACCCAGCCTCACTCTCATTACCTCCCATGTGAAAAGAGAGGCCAAAAAAGTAGCATATCACCTGTATAATGAAGGCATCATCTCAAAGGAGGAGAAGATCCAAATGGATGCTCAAATCTCCCCATCACCCCCATTGTTGCTCAAGTGCATGGAAATTGATCAACATAATTTCCCTCCCCCAGATGGGGTGCCATGTATACAACAAGAAATCCCCTGAATTAATTTCTCCTATTGTCTCCCACACATCCATTTTTCATGGGGAGGGAAGCATTCAAAGAACATTAGAGTAGGAACGAGAACTCTCTCGCGTAGGTTTAATGTTTCCTTCAGTGCACTAAGGCTGGTAGATGGTGATGGGTATGGGTGGCATGCGCAAGGTCATTTCATCTCCTTTGACGCCCCTCCACTTCGTCTGGGTATGTTATGGCTCTTTGCATTTGGTTGGAATATTTTGTTTTGTATTTTCTCCTGTCATTCTCCCCGCTCTATGAATTCTTGGGCCGCTCAGAGTCTAGTTTATCTCCACCACCATGCCACGGGAACATGGTAAGCCAAAGAGAGGACCCTCCTGGTACATCTATGCTTCCAGTAAATGTAGATTTCGTAAACTCTCCCAAGCATCTTTGACCTTTGTAATTTGTCGATATGGGGGGTATGATGAGCCTCCAATGGCCATTGTGTAAGAAGAGATTCCAGTAGAGCCAATTATTGTTCCGTCAGACTCCCTTCTGTATATAGTTCCAGACCCCCATGACCCTCCTAGAATGAGCCATTTCTTCCTCACTGCAGCATGTACCTCGGACTAGGATACTTGCATAATTCGGGAAGAAATATCGTCGGTCGACCGCCCAATGGAGACTCCACCTCCCTCCTCAATGTTGGACCAAGACTCACACTCCACTTGTCTCCTCACGCCAGAACATTTGGAGCTTATCTTTGAGATACACAGGGATATGAAGGAACACCTACACATTCATTCCCTTCTTAACAGTTGTCTTGACATTTTGTATGATGCGCTCTTGAGTTCGTAGAACTAGGAACGATGCCTGACTTGTGCACAACCATACATTTTCACTACTCATGGTGGAACTCATGCTGGTACAGGTTTCACTAGTTCATCCAATGCTTATTCCTTTCCTTTTATCTCTATGAACTATTTTTGCAAAAATACTGTAGAAGTTTACATTTTCCTATTCATAATTCTCTCCTCTTGCTCAGACACTTTAGACATTACAATTCACTGCCACTTGCTCTAGTTTCCATTTTTTTGGCAGAACAGGTGGCGGTTTTTTTCCATGATCCAAACAGAACAACAGGTAGCCACCTATTCTAGTTTCTACTTGTCTGGCGGAACAGATGGAAGACCTCCAGAGATGGTTCCATTATGTATGATTACAACATAATTTTGAGGTAATAAAACTTTTTATTTACAAAAACAAATTGTGGAAAAAAGGATAATACCAATTCCCCTCCCCCCCTTAGTATCAAACAATATTCCAACATCGAGTACATCATCCTCTACAAAGAAATGAATTTCTACAAATAAAACAATCCCTAGTTCAAACAAACTAGTTCTGATTTCTTATATTCTAGATTACGATCTAGTGGAATATATGAAGAAGACTAGACCAAATATCTCCTTTTATGAATGATCAAAATTAACTCAACATAAAAACAAATTGATACAAGCCTTACAAAGCACTGCAAAAAAAGAATCAAATTCTATAGGAAATGAAGATAAGGAGAAAATAATTCAGAATTATTCATCTAATGTAAATACTACCTTGATTGGAGATAAAATTGTTTCACATACACCTCCATTTCTTTGTTGGAATACAATTTCCATTAGACAAAAAACCATAAGTTTTAGTTTCTGCGAAAATCGCTAGAGTTAGGACCCACGAGAGAGGGTTAACCCATGTCACAATTACAAAACTTGCAGGAAGAACTGAACCCAATGTCCAACAATCTCCCCCCCAGTGTGTGTTGGGTGATTTTCAATCTAGAGACTTGTTGATTTGATACCATTTGTTCTACTACAATTTTTGTTAAACCAAAACCCGCATGTGTTAGTCTCTACCACAATCGCCAGAGTTAGGATCCACGAGAGGGGGTTAACCCATGTCACAAAACTCATTGGAAGCATTGAACCCAATGTCCAACATTCTTTTGACATTTGAAATTTCTAATAGGAGTGTACATAATTGTCTATTAGATTTTAGTGGCTTCATCCAATGTCATGCGATACTCTATTTTCAAAAAAATTAACATAGAGAGAAATAAATCTACTACAAAAATTGTACAATTGGACATATCAAATGTTAAAGTTTTAGGAGAATTAAAGAAAGTCTTAATTAAGATAGCTTCAAATAAAAAAAAATGCACCAAATCACATATATTATTGTGGTTGACATACCAGATTCATATGGTTTTCTCTTAGTAGAGATTGGTAAAAAAAAAATTGAATGGATATTTTTCAACTAATTGATCACATCTATGGTTAACATTTAGGATTGATTGTACCTAGTACATGTAGGATTCACGTCAAACCTACACTGAATTTTTCTATCAAAAGGTGTAGACGGAACAATAGGTTCGCAAAGTTTACTACGAAATTTCTTTTAAATAAATCTCTCCGAACTTTAAAATTGCAGCTTCAAAAGGAAAGGGGATGATTTTCGTAAGGTTTATCCTCACAAAAGGAAATGATACCGATCAAATCTGCATAAGAAACTTAGGACATATTGCAATTGCTGAGATCGAATTCGAGTGCTGACACTTGATTCAATTTTACCGAAGGAGATATTACAATAATCATTCGAGTTTACATACTAAGGTTTTGAAGAGAATAACATTGCAAATATTAGATTGTAGAACAAATAATGTCGATCTTTAATTTGCAGAGATAACAAATTTATAATAAACTTGCATAGGTTGATCAATCTATAAATCTTTTTTATTTACACACTAATTGCAACGCCTAGTCTAACGAATTCCATCAACCTAATAATTTTCGGATATGCTTATTTAGATAAAAATAAATCAACTATAAACATATTAACATATAACAAAAGGTATAAATACCATGTCACAATAATGAACAAGGTTTGTAGGTCATCAATAAAAAATTGTATCATAGGAAAAATAGATTTATGAAATTATAACATGATATTCAATAATAATGTATACTTAAAAATACCGTGTCCAATACGATTTATTTTTATTTTTATTTATTTATTAGAATATGATATTCAACTTAAACTTGTGTGTTTTCCTCTTTATTTCGCCTACTAATCCCAAACTTCACCGGTACCTCCCAACCAATGTTAGGGGTACTCTTCTCCCCCCTTAGCCCCCCGAACCGCAAAGGGGCCGCACACAAGAACCCAAAAAATCAATAGCACAAAAATTTCCCTTGGAAGGAGATGCATCCACCTCTTGCACAAGTTTTGAAGCCCAATTCTCAACGAGTAAACTAGTCCAGAAGAATTTTGGCAACATAACAATACTTCCCAAAATTGAGCTCCTTTTCTCTTCCTCTCTATTTCTTTTATAGGAAAATTCTCAATGACATATGTCCTCTCATGCACAAGAAACAATTTTTAATAATTTAATTAACGATTATTCACCCACACCACTTGTCACACTCTCCCAAAGTTGCACATGTAAGTTTTTATTTTATTTTATTTAAAAAGACATTTTCCCTCACACTTCCGAATTTGTTCATATTTTTCCTCTTAGTTGTCTCTTAGTTCCCCAATCCCTCATTTATTTTGTGTCCCCTAACTAAATTTCAGTTTGATTTGGATTAGGAGTATTCTTTTAGTTAGGATTAGTGGTAGATTGACTCAATATGCTTCTCTATGTGAACCACCTATTCTCTCAAGTTTTAATTCTTTTTATTTAAAAATCCATTTTATTATTTTCATGCACACATGTGCATCCACCCAACATTTAATTCTTATCCCCCATTTTTCTAGAGTTTATTATATCTCAATTCCCTTAACTTATTTAATATTTTAATTAGTCACTTATTTAGACTTAGACTCTTTGTTAGTTTTTCTAGTTCATATTTTAATAATTAATTTTATGCTCTTTCTAACAATGTCTAAGTATTTTATTTTACTTTCTAGGCATTCTAGGTTTTTTTTGAATCAATACTTGATTATGTGACATGCCCTTTTCAAGACACACCTCCATGCTCCAAGGGTGTCACTCACCATTGACTGTTTTGGAAGTTTGTCTGACACTTGGAGTCAATAGTCCACTTGGTCAACCTTGTGAGGGACTAAGGGATGTCTCAGGAAAAATGATTATGCCTTATTACGTGCCCCTTAGAATTATTCCTGAGAAACTGTCTCAGTTTGTCCTCACGACATCGTGAACCTCTCGAAATAGGTAATCGTTAACCTACAGTTTAGGTCACGACGAGAGCACTAGTAGGATATGACAGGGATGCTGCCACACCTCTCTCTTATATTTATGGTTTCTGTGTATGACCCATTTACTCCATGTGTGAGTTGGATTAACAAGCGTCACCAAGCCTGCATTCACTAACAAGGAAAATGCCAATAATCCATATACATATCATCCATACTCAAATCATCAAATAACACATGCATGTAAATAAAATACTAAAACCAATACAATCCACTCCTTGACTCAATCCCGAGTCCAAGGAAGTCCATTGATGCCATCGACATCCTCATCCTATCATGTATCCTACACACTCAGGAGAACTCGTTAATAATACCTGTCAATATATATACATCTAGAAATTAACATTTAAATCACAATAACATTGTAATATTACGGATAATCAAACCGAAATCATAATGTACCATAACTGGATCTCTTTCTCGCAAGTGTCATCAAAGAATAAGTCAGTGTAAAATGTGATCAGTGGAATTTGATGTTACATGAAGAAAGGAATCAGTTCATTAAACTTTTCAAGTAGTATAAATATATTTTTGCATGGACATATACTGATTTGAAAACATATGAAACTAAAATAATAGAACATGTGATTCCTTTAAATGAGGATGCTAAATCTATAAAGTAGAAGCTGAGGAAATTGCATCTAAGAATGGAGCCTCAAATTAAGAAAGAATTGAATAAATAGTTGGAGGATAAGATCATTTTTACTATGTTTCACTCCAAGTGGGTGTCAAATTTTGTTCCAGTATGCAAGAAAAATGGGGATATCAGAATTTACCTTGATTTTCAAAATCTAAACAAATATTTTGATACAGACAATTACCCAATCCCACCAATGGAGCGAATTCTACAATGTGTATTAGGTTCTGAAATGTTTTCTCTTTTAGATGGGTTCTTTGGATATAATCATATTTTGGTGTCACATGCAGATTATGTTAAGACCACATTTCAAACCAAATGGGGAACTTATGTGTAAAAAAATTCCTTTTTGATTAATTAATGTAGGATCCAAATTCAATAGAGAAATGGATATAGATTTTCAAGGATTGATAAATAAATCAGTGTTAATTTTTCTATATGATGTTACTATTTTCTTAAAAAATAGAAATGATCATATCTGTCATTTGAAACAAAATTTTGATTGTTGCGGGTGGTATGGAATTTCTTTAAACCCTAAAAATATTTTTTTTTTACTGAAGGTAAGATCTTTGGATTTGTAGTCACAATAAGAAATATATGCAATAAGTTTTAGGAAAGATCAATTTTGTGAGAAGGTTTGTCCCTAGTTTTTCTGAAATAATAATACCTTTGCAAGATATGATTAAAAAGGATGCTATTTTCCAATTGTATACTAAGAAAAAGGAATCATTTACTTCCATTAAATAAGCCATATCACAAGCTCCCTCTTTCATGAGTCCTAATTTTGAAAAGGAATTTATATTATATACTTTTGCATATGACTTATCTTTTGCAGTTGTCCTAGCTAAAAAAAATCAGAGATTTTTGAAGTATCTATTTATTTTATGAGTTCTGGATTGCAAGGGGCATAACTAAACTATGATGAAGTTGACAAGAAAGCTTATGCAGTCTTTAGTGAAATCAAGCATTTCATACCATACCTTTTGAAGTCTCACATGAAAATCATTGTACCTCATACCTCAATTTAGAATGTGCTTGTTCAGAAGGAGTTAGGACGTAGGAGAGATAATTTAATTACAGCACAAAGAATATGACCTTGAGATTAAACGAACTAAATTAGTAATAGGTCAAGATTTTTGCAGATTCGCAGCATAATCAAAAGGGTCACATGTAAGTGAGGAAGAAGGATGGGAAAATGAATCTAATATATGTGATAAAGACATTTATTATATTCTTGTACCTATATGTTCCTTTTATTTTAAGAATAAACATTATTTGAATCATGGTAAAACAACTCAATCTTTAAAACCTAAAAATAAGAAAGATTTAAGATTCAAATTTTCTTAATACCAGTTGATTAATAGAATTATTTTTCAGGAAAAATTATGATGGTATGTTGCTCAGATGTCTTGAGAATAATGAAGCAAAGAGAGTGATGGATAAATCACACGATGGACTGATAGGTGGACATTTTGGAGGAGACACTACTTCTCAAAAAAATCTTCATGTTGGTTACGATTGACCCTCTTTGTTTAAAGATTCAAATGCCCATGTTAAAAAATGAAAACTTTTTCAAATATTTCCAAGATGTGAGAAAAATACAGCCCTTTGATTACAACTTGTAATATATGAATGTCCATTTGAATAATGGGGTCTTAATATTATTGGAGAGATTACTTCAAATTATTCACATCTTCACAAATACATCTTATTTGCAATGGATTATTTTACTAGATGCACTGAATCAATTCCTTTGAGTATGGTAAACAAGATTCAAGTGATCTCTTTCCTAGAACAATACATCATAACAAAGTTTGGTATCCCAAATTCCTTACTCTTTGATAATGCTACATATTTTTCATCACTGAAATTGATTGAATTTGATTTTGAGAAAGGCCTCATAGTTAAGTATTCTAATAACTACTATCATCAAGTTAATGGATTAACAAAGTTAATAGACAAAAATTTAATTAGAATCCTTTAAAAAAATATTCATGAACATCGAAAAAATTGGCACAAGGCTCTTCCTAATGCACTATGGGCAGATAAAGTAACAAATAAAATTGCATTGTGAAATTATCCATTTTTCCTTATTTATGGAAAGGAAGCTATTTTTCCCTCCTAATGTATTTTTACCTTCTCTTCAACTAGCTCAATCATGTAAATAACATGCTTTCCCAATTTTACAGAAGATAATTGATATTTTATTGAAATTAGAAGAAGAACAAGAGAAAGTAAAAAATACACTCTATAAACATCGACAATTGATTAAAATATGGCTTGATAAACATTTGATTATTAAAAAATATTTTTAGATTGGAGAATTGGTTTTAAAATGGGATAAATATCATGAAGTTAAAGGAAAACATACAAAATTACAACACCTGTGGTTGGGACCATTTCAGATCTCTGAGAAAGTTATCCCTTCAACATACATTTTGAAATATCTGTAAGGGGACACTGAACACCTCACCATGAATGGTCAAATTATAAAGAAACATTTTTCTCGACCACTTCTGGTGGTAATAATTAGTATTGTAAATACTATAATTTTGGTTTTGATTGTTTTTCTTTTTTCATTTGTTTTCTCTTTCTATTAGAGTTTTGATTATTTGATTTTTTATTTTCATTGGTAGAAAGTTTTTGAGGTTGGTGAAATCATTTCAGTTTTTTACTGTCCATTGGAGACATGTTTTAAATTCATGGAAAACCCAAGGGATTCTCTATTGAGAATACTTGTATAAAATTCATTTACCAATGGATAATGAAAAGTAGTTGTGCTAGAACACATAATCCTTGTAAGAAATGCATCATTAATTCAATACCAAAGGAAAATGTCTATATGTGATTCTCTTTGAGTCTCATCCACCTCAAATTTATAAATTGTTCACAACCTTGATGGCTACTAGGGAGACCTCTAGGTTGAAATTTAAAAGAATGAAATCTAGTCAACATATCAAAATAACTCTTGTATCATCCTGCTTCCTAGACAACCAATTGAGAAAGTAGTACTATTGTACAAATCTAAAAGGGTTAACATTTTATGAAATAAAATAAGAAGTAGGAAGAACTATGTTTAGTGTGGGAAGTGCAAGTAAACCTGTTGGGGCTATGGACACCTCCTGGCAATGGGGCTATTATTTTATGATACCGAATAATATTTGTCAGGGCTATGGACACTTGTTGGAAGTGAAGTAATGTCGAGAAAAGAAAGGCACATATCACATGCATGTAGATGTATGCTTGTAAAATAAATACAAAATAAACCTATGGTCAAGTCAGAGCCAATCAGAACTTTGTGGATAGTTCAAGATAAAAAATTCATTAATTGATTCTTTTGGAATGGTATGTATATTATAAGTACTTGAAATATGGATTTATAACATTAAAAAATATTGGCATTATTGTGGTACACATGAAGTTTTGGAAAATTCCTTCATTTAATTGAACTTATCTTTAACATTTATATGTGAAGTATGGGCCCTTATGTTGTTAATAGAAATAATTGTTTCTCCTAGTGTGTATTCAATTGTTGTACCCACAACAACTGATCTAGGTGGATATTTGTGGCCACCCACCTATTCCACTGGCTCGAAAAACAGTTTTCCACCTTGGCGGTGTTTCGACAGTTTTTCGGGTTCCAAACTTTTGGGGCCGTTTTGAGGCCCTAAATGATGTTTTTTGGGGATTTGGGGCCCAAGTGATTGTTAAATAAAATTTCTTGGTCCATTCAAAAAACAGTCTTCTTAGTTATACCTTTCCAACGGTGTATAGAGCACCCCAAACAGATATTGTATGCAAACGGTACGCTCTCGAGAAGTTGACGTATCAACTACCCCCATCAGGGCCCGCAAACCTTTTGGATTTTCATTTTTCGGGGTTAGGGTTTTGGATTATCCTTATGTTAAAAAGGCCTTTAGATCCTCATTTTAATGATCATATTATTGTGAATGCGAGTAGCTGTCACATCTCTTCTCAAAGATAAGCTACCACCATTCTAGCGAGTCGTTCACTCTATATTTCTACAATTTTGTACATTTTGCTTATTAATAAAAATTGTGTATTATTGTATCTCTGTGTTTATGGATATATATCTGATATATATCTGTTATATTATTGGATATATGATATATCTCTGTACATTTATTTATTATATCTCTTCTATGATTTCGTGCCGAAAATAATCTAGATCAGTGGTATCAGAGTAGTCTGCTCTTGATTGTTTTTAAGTGCATGTCCCTAAGGAGCTCTAAGTATAGAAAGTTGGGTTTCGATATTGTCTCTTTTGAGGACAATCGCTCTCCCATGCCCAAGAAACCCTCCATGTAGGAAGAAAAGAAAAGTGACAGAGTAGAATATTCTATTAATTTGTTGCTTCAACAAGCTCTCACGCGACAGAGGGACGAAATGATGGAGAATTTTTCCCACATCCTTCAACGCCTACCGATAAAAATAGGTGCATTTTCATAAAGCGACCACTTTGGAGGAATCTGTCCTTTCAAGGCACAAGTTAATTTTTATATTCCCTTATTTGAAGGACAAATAGATGCAGATGCCCTAGAAAAATGGTTAAATATGCTAGAATGTTATTTCTCTGTTCATAATTTCTTCACAGGTAAAAGGTCAGTTCCGCACTCCTTAAGGCTCTCCCCAGGGTCAAACATTGGTGGGAAAATTACTAGGAGAAAATTTCCATAGAGGAGTCTGGGATATATGGGGTCGAACCCACTTGGGTGTTTTTTTTAGATGTGGTCAAGGAACAATATTACCATGTTGGTAACTATGACAACCAACACATGAGATGGACCACACTGCATCAAGAGAGGGGATACGAAGTTATGAAGTTCACAAATACCTTCCATACCTTGTGCACCAAGCTGGGTATCAAAGACTACGAGTGACATTTGGTTCTGAAATACCGTGGGGTTCTACACACATACATCCAAAATGAAATGATTTTTTTGGACATCTCATCACTGGGTGTTGCTTATCGACATGCTATTAAAATAGATTAGAAATTTAAGCACTAGAACAAGCGATATTTCAAGTTTGCAAATCCAAACAACCAAAGTATGGTAAAGATGGCCCTAACAACCAACCTTCAGAAAACCAGTCTAAGCCACAGGAAACAAGGGTAGGAGAAAGACGAACAAGGACACCGGAAAATGGTGTGATTTCCACAAAATCCCCTTGCACAACACCGTTGAATGTCTCTAAAAAAAATCATCAGTGGCCAAGATCAAAGAAAATAAGTCGAACCCTAATTCAAAATCTGATTAATTAAATAATGGAAGAAGATAGATCATCGATGTAGACCCCACTGTTATTTTCACGACCACAAAAATTCAACCAGAAGAACCAACAGATTTTCAAGAGGGGGAGCACATTTTTCATTCGCATATGTGGGTGAATGGGAACCCATTTCATTTTATTGTTGATAGCAGAAGACAGAAGAAACTCATTTCAGCAGATGTTGTCAAGTAGTTGGGATTTTTGACAACACCACACCCACAACAATACAACATCTAGTGGCTTCACCAGGTACAAGATCTATGTGTTAGCCAACAATGTCGATTGTCATACGACATCCATCCCTTCAAGGATGAGGTATTATGTTATGTTTCCTCACTGGATGTCTATGATGTCCTTTTGGGCTAGCCATATATGTGGAAGCGCCATGCTATTTATGAGTCTCGACACTATAGTGTCATTGTTACTATCGAGGGTCATCTCTACAGGATACCAAAGGTAGTTCTAACTATTGTCCCACCTAAACAGTGTCGCAAGGTAGTATATCATACTACAAAATTTAGTTTCATCACAATCTGTTCAAAAGGTGCATAAAAGGACACTGCAACTACTACATCCTCGATACAAGCACCTTCTATCCAACAAAAGAAAATCGAAAAGATTGAAGCAAAGAGAAAATATTTCTTATACATGCCATCATCTCATATAGTCAAATTTGTTAAAAAGGTCCAACCCCTCCAACATCAAGTTCGTGACAACCTCCCACAAGCCAAGTAGTGCAACGCCTTTAGCAAGGCAAGCAACTCACTAAGGTTCAAGTTTAGCAAACTCTTTCCCCTGTCCCCCAGGAACTCAACGTAATGGATACCATTAATTTCTGAAGAGGGAGGATTGATATATGTGGATATCAGTGACCACCCACCTATTCCACTGGATTGAAAAATAGTTTTCCACCTTGGCAATTTTTCGATAGTTTTTTGGGTTCCAAATTTTCGGGGCCATTTTGATGTCCTAAATGATGTTTTTTGGGGATTTGGGGCCCAAGAAATTATGAAAGGAACTCTCCTAGGCCAGTATAAAATCGTTCTTCTGATTTAGACCTTTCCAACGGTGTATCGAGCACCACAAAAAAAGATCGTATGCAAAAGTTACACCCTCGGGAATTTGACATATCAACTACCCCCATCGGGGCCCATAAACCTTTTGTCTTTTCATCTTTCAGGGTTAGGTTTTTAGATTTTCCTTAGGTTAAAAATTCCTTTAGAGCCTCATTGTAATGATAATATTCTTGCAAATGCGAGTATCTATCACATCTCTTCTTAGAGATAAGCTACCACCATTCTAGCGAGTTGTTCACTCTATTTTTCTACAATTTTGTACATTTCGCTCATTAATAGAAATTGTGTATTAATGTATCTCTCTGTTTATGGTTATATCTCTGATATATATACGTTATATTATTTGATATATGATGTATCTTTGTACATTTATTTATTATATCTCCACTCTCATTTTGTGCCGAGAAAAATCCGGATCAACAACCTTCCATTTGTTTTGATAGAAATAAAGGGGGCCTCATTTAAAATTTTGATTTTATTTTGTTTAATTTTTATATTTATGTGTTTTTATTTCCATTCTAGCATTTTCTTGATTTTTCTTTGATTTTTATCTAGGATTTGCAAAGAAATGGAATAAATGATGTTTTATTTTACAATGGATTAGGCTTTGTTTATGAATATGGTAAATTGCAATTTATGAATAAGATGGACACCCCAAATTTCTTCCCATATGAATATCCAAAACTTTCCTTATCTTTTTTCGTTAAGTCTTCCAGATTCTAGATTTCATCAACCATTTCGACATCAATTCTTCGTGTTACCTAATCAATGTCCTCGATTATTTTTTTCCTTGTGATCAATGTATAGGATTAACCCACAAGACAAAAGTCTTGTTGATGTGCCTTTTCAGATTCATCCTATCGTGGAGTCTCTTAATCTCTTGTTGAATATCTTTACAATTTTCCTGAAGTCCACAATCCAGAAACCTAGCAGGTTTTTGTTTTTAGGCATTTGTCATCGAGAAGCTAACCTATGGCTTTTTTATTTATTTATTCTCCAAACCCTACGTCCCACAAACCTAGTAGGGTCACCTTTTTCCTAACTCAAAACTCATACCCAACAATCCTTGCGGGAAATCCTTCATTCCATTTTTTCATCCTGGTAACAAGATACCTATGCATATAATATTTTTGAAGCCTGTGAACTACAATATTTGTGGGAAAATATTCTTGGGCTGGATCCATTAGAGTGTTTATATATGGTTTCTCTCATGATAGTTCTTCCCGTGAGACTTTATCCCTGTGAAGCTTCCACCTGTGAACTTATCCCACAAGACCTTCTCCCTGCAAAGATTCCACCTACAAACATATCCCATGAGACTCTCTCCCTACGAAGTTATCCCATGAGACTCTCTCTGTGAAGCTTCCTCCCGTGAACCTATCAAATTGTCCATTCCCGTGATAATTTTACTATGATACTTTATCGTGGGGGGTGTTTCCCACAATCCTATCGAGGTATTTCCTTTTCACAGTAGCACCACACAGATTTTATAGTGGTTGGGTATTTTTTCATTAAATTTTACTGTTTATATTTTCTTAACCACAAGGATTTTACTGCAACCTTATTAGACATTGATTTTCATATTTTTCAATCTTAGATCCTGGATGACCATGTCATCCACCAACTCATCACTACATAATCCTCCAACTCATCACCTGGTCATTCACCAACTCACATCCACATCATTATTTATTCTTTAATTGTCTTGGTGGTTATTCTATTTGGTATCTAGGTTTTGCTGACATGTGATCCTACATGATACAGGAGGATCCAGAATGCTCAAAAATTGATTGTTTCAAATGAAAATTGAAATGAATCCATTGCGTAGAGCTCGACAAGATCTTTCCAACGTGTGTAAATCGCCTCAAATGGATGTGGTATGAAGTTATGATGTTTTGAAGATTTTGACCAACATGCAAAAATTAAAATAGAGCAAGACACGTGGTAGCCCCGTAGGTTTCCACATGGACATCTATACAACTGAAAAATCATAGGGTGATATCATGATGACATCAACATGCTAAAATGGAAGCATGAGAGGCTGCCACATGTCACTTATTTTTGGCATTTTCAACACCTATTTGGACTAGTAAAAAGTTGTTTGTTTCATTCATATGATGATGTGGCATATGTATAGTCCACGTTGCATCACTGCAAGGATGACACATGGAAGGACATATAATGTGATGGCAGTTACATATAGGTGATGATGTGGAATTCATCCGCTGATGTGGCAAACAGGTGGCAGGTGGCTAATCGTTGAGTTGGAAGCTGACACAAGCAGGTTGATTGCACAATAGGTGGACCAACCAGAGAGTGCCACTTGGAACTCTTTGATTGGCCAATATTGGATAAGGGGTATAATTATTTTTGGGGCTCAACAGGGTTTGAACCCTCGACCTCATGCATATAGTTCCAACGACTTAAACAATTGCACTAACAAAATCAACGAATATTCCCTTGAAGAGTTGGATATTTAATTTGTAATGAATGGTATATGCCAAGAATAGGCATCGTCCGAGGTTGACACCGTGACCTCCAGATGACCCAATGAATTAAATAAATAATCCAATCAATATGCCATGGAATCCACTATTTGAAACAACCAACATAATTGTATTTATGTTTAAATAAGTATACCTCCCGAGGATATAGGGGGTCAGATGGGGTTCGACCCACTGACCTCCCCTATATAAAAGCCACATGCCTAGCACTGTATAGGGAAATGGAATTTCATGTATAAGTCTAGCATGAATCTCGAGGTGGGAATTTGGACAAGTACATGGGTTATACCATTATATCAAAGTGTGTGCCAAGGAGGGTCTTTGGGTACTGTGTCCAATCTGGACAAGTTTATAATCATTTCTCTCATTTTTCCAAGATGAGTATGATGGTGATGTTAGTTTTGTTCTAAAGTACCATGCATGCAAATCTTGGTACATTTTTTCCTTGTATGAGAGTTATAGTCTCATTTTGCATGAAAAAAAGGGTCTTTGAGTACTTGTTCAGAACATAGTCAAGTTTATACTCATATTTGTCATAATTTCTATAGGAATTCAGTGGTGACCTTTGTTTCTAAGGTTTAGTAGAATAATTGAAGGGTGTCTTCAAATTGTAATCCAACCATTGTAATTTCGAAATTTGAGCAATATAGAGTGATTTCATTGTTTGGAAGTGGACCCAGAGATGTAGTCCAAGATGGGTGAACTCCATTATCAACACTTTTTTTTCTTAGTTATTTTATTTTATGCTATATTATTTCTCATAATTATGCAATTTAATCATTAGTTAATGAAGTTTTGGATAAGTAAGGGAATTCACATGTGCTTTTTACAAATAGTCAAGACAATCATAATTTCTAAATCAAGTTAGATGTTGATGTGTGTTTAAAGAGTATCTTGAAATATAAGGATTTTTAGATCACTAAGTGCCCATCATATGTGGCATCCATATTCTATATTGAATGGTAACTATGACCAAAATATAACTACATTAATCGACCGAACAAAGTTCCATACCTTCCCCAACTGCACAAAAACTATGTTGGGAGGCATTTTCAATATAAACTACCCCAAGAATTTTCACCCAGTGCATGTCATCTTATTCCTCAAGATGATAGATTGATGGTTGAGATTCACTCAGGAAAACAATCAACAACTATTGAATCATGTAGTTCTATAAGTCACAACTAGGACATCTGATAACCAAATTGGGAAATGATAATTCGACGGAAAACTCAGAGCATGAGGAATATTCTAATGGGGTTTTTTTTCACCAAATTGATTTCTAAAAAATATTAATTTTTAATTAATTTATCGGCTTTTTTGCTAAATTCTTATATATTTTTTTGGTCATTAATTTTTTTTTTTTTTTTTTGTGGGAGTGAAAATGAGTGGTAGCTCCTGATGTCTAAACATGAATACGAATTGTGGAAATGAATGAAAATGAAGAATATTTTACACAAATTTTGGTGTGGACATGGAAGAAACCAAAATGATCAAAGAGAGTGAAAATAAAGTAGAAGAGTTTTCTATAA
The DNA here is from genome assembly GCA_010110895.2 of Picea sitchensis. Classification (NCBI taxonomy): domain Eukaryota; kingdom Viridiplantae; phylum Streptophyta; class Pinopsida; order Pinales; family Pinaceae; genus Picea; species Picea sitchensis. The sequence goes on from SNQJ01S0025195.1 coordinate 123,949, forward strand.
CATAATTGTAACCAATTCCCTTCTTTTGGGGGATTGAGTAGAAGAAGATGATTGAATCAAATTCTTGAAAAAGAGGTTATAGAAGGGGAACTCTTGGATGTAATAAGGGGATGAAAACTCTAGCCGATTCATGATTTCGATTTCTTATTTGCAAACACTACATGTATGTGTGCTTAACAATTTACTGAATTGAGGAACTATTTTGTTAATCATTAATTTATCCTTCAATATTCTATTTGATTTTAATTATACTCGGTCTTAGCAAAGATAGTTAGGATTTAATTTATTCAAATTTTTGTTAATATTTTTGTAGATATTATTATTAGATTTAGATATAATTTTATTTGAAAATCACATCAAATCATCGATATTAGATCGATTTTTCCATTTAGGTGGCAACTATGCCCACATTCTAGAGGAGATCACCATCCCAAACAAAATAAGGTCTAATTGGGATATTCCATTGCGTGATTCTCCATTATTTTTGGTGGCACAGACTTTTTCGACTGTGAACACATAGTGAGTACATCATGTCCAAAAATACCGAAAAAAAAATAAAAAAAATCAAACATATAATCTTGTTCTCACCTAGTCCATACAAAATGGAATTGCATTAGTGGCATCTCTTGCAATCTATGTCATAAATTTCCAAAGGTGAGAATATTCATTCTTTTTTATTTATTTTATGGCATTTCACTACATAATATAACCTAGGATCTAGAATTTTTAGATGATTTTATAGGAGTTGTTGATGATCTTTTTGGCACTTTCTATGTCGAAAGATTAATTGTTAAAAGATTAATAGTTGAAATATTAGTTGTTGAAAGATTGGTTTCCATTGAGTTGTTGATATATTGGTTGTCATTGATGTTAACCTTTGAACAAGAAGTTAATAGGCTGCATGTCCAGGTGAAGTAGCTATAAATAGAGGTTAACAAGTTGCATGTTAAAGTAACTGTAAAAAAAAGTTAACAATTTGCATATTAGTTGCATGTCATCATGAGTTGCATGTCAGTTGCATGTCATCATGAGAACCTCATTAAAAAACAGAGGAGAGTCAATTGGAAAATCACTTCTTTGAATACTAATTGGCATATATGAGGAAGTGAGTCGAAGTTAACGAAGTCCAGTGAGGGAAGAAGTTTGCAGGAGCCGAGCGTATGGAGAAAAAGTGAGAGATCCGGGTTATTTGAGTAAATATGTGGGTTTCAAGAGGAAAAAAATGAACATTTGCGGGTTGCAGTGGGGAAAGGTGCGGACCTTTGTGAGCAAGTAGCATATGGGTCGCAGACCTCTGAGGAAAAATTGTTGAAGATCAAGGATCTAAAACTTAGGTTAGCTATGGGTTGAAGGTATGTCTTTCTGTGTATGTTAGGGTGTGTATTCTAAATAAATTAGGAACATATATGTCTTAGTGATTCATAAGCATTTGATTTGGAGAACTCTCTTGTGGATCTTGGTATGACATATGTGTGGTTGTAGTATTGATGAGATATAAAAGTTAGTAGCAACAACAAAAGTATCAGAAACAACAAAAACAACAACATGTTATCAGTTACAATGACACAAGTAGTGAAATATTGGTCTACATTTATATTTCAGGGTGGTTGGACAGGGAAAGGAAAGGGGGTTGTATCCTCCTTCCGGTTGGATCCGGTAAATTAGGGAGTTGGAGCTTCCTTTAGGTCGGAGCCTGCAAATAGGGGGCTGGAGCCTCCTTCCAGTTGTAGATGGAGAAATAGGAAGGTGGTTCTTCCAATGAATGTACTCTTTGATAAATAAGAAAATCATTATGTGATTTTCTCCTGCATTGGTTTCCATGTAAAATTATGGTGTATTGTGTTGATGTGGTGTTTATGCATTGAATTATGATGTTGATGATATATTAAATGCTATTGAAGGTTTTATATTATGATTAAAAGTACTAATTGTGATCATACTAATTCACCCCCCCACTTAATATTCCAAAAATTGGTATTAGAGCACATCCTTGAGGAAGCAGTCTAACCACTAGGAGGAGATCATGGAATACACTAAGATTGGAGCACCATTGTTTGTTGGTCAAAACTATACCTTCTAAAATAAAAGGATGAAAACCTTTTATAGGAACAAGGATTTGATGTTTGGCAATCAATAGTAGATGGGTATACAACACCAACCACTCCCCCAACCGACAAAGAGGGAAATAAACTCGACAAAAATAACTCAAAGGATAAAGGAACTATTATGAGAAGTCTAGTTGATTCAGTATTTGTCAAGGTTATGCATTGTTATAGTGGAAAGGATCTTTAGGATAAAATCCAAAATATTTATGAAGGAGATGCCAAAGTTAATGGAGCTAAGCTTCAAATATTCAGAGCTAAGTTTGAACAATTGAAGATGAAGTAGATGAAGACATTGCAACCTACCTTCTACGAGTTGATGAAATAGTTAACACTATTAAGGGATTGGGAGTAGATGTTGATGAATCAGTGTTTGGTCAAAATTTATTGAGTTATCTTCCTATGAGATTTTATCCTAAAATATCATCCCTAGAATAAAGAGAAGATCTTGGTACATTAAGCATGGATAAGCTACATGGAATATTTACAACTTATGAAATGAGGACATAACAGGAGAACCCAGTCATGAAGGAAGCAACATTCAAGGCATCCAGGAATAAAAATAAGAAGAACAAGAAAAATTCAAAACTAACATGCAGTTGTAGTGATGATTCAGAAGAATATGAAGATATGGATAACTTCATAAGGAAATTAAATAAAGGAACTGACAACTATAAAGGTATGCTTCCATTGAAATATTTTAATTGTGGTTGTATTGGTCATTTTGCTTCTAAATTTCATCATAAGAATAAATATAGTGATGAAGAAGAAGCTTCTAAAAGGGAAAATAAATATCAAATGAGAAACGAGAGAATAAACAAAAGGAAATTCTTCTGAAAAGTTTCTACTCAAAGGAGGACGATTCCTCATCAGACGAGGAGGACTATGATAGTGACAGTGATTCAGAAAGAGTAATATTCATGGAAGTATAAGATGATTCTGAATAAGAAGGTGAAGTATATCTCAAAGTAGAGATAAGAAGTGCATTAAAAGAACTTAAGAATGAAAGAAAGAAATAAAAACAAGTCACTTAAGGAAGAGTTAAAAATGAAAGAGAGATCTCAAAATTCCAACTTTGAAGAAATCGAGTAGATGATCATGATTCTAAAAATTCAAATAGAAGAAGATAGAAGAATTGAGAAAATACTTATAAGTCAATTAGAATAAAAGGATAAAATGATTGGAAACTTGGAAGAATAAATAGTCTCTTTAAGGAAAGATCTTCAAAAGAAAGATATGCAGTAGAAGAGCACTAGAATATTGGACCAAATCATCAATAGTCAAATACAATCCAATGAAAGATCTGGACTAGGATACAATCAAGTATAGAATGAGAAAGGATCGAGCTCCAGGAGAACAAAATAGGAAGCAAGAAAAGAAGTTATGTACAGATTGCCAGATATTATTTCAAGAAGGAAGAATGCATTCCCCCAAAGAAGAACATTCCAAAAATTAAGAAGACTCAAGAAGACGAACTCAGAAGGAGTGCATCACAAAGAAGATCATCTATTCCTAGGTATCAAAGGTTCTTTTATGGTCATTGTTTTAATTGTGCTAATTTGGACATAATTTGTAAATTGCAGGGCCTATGCCAATAACCAAAGCAACTATGCAGGGTACTTAAATAATAGGTATCCCAAAAAATATTATGAAGCATACAACATAAAAAAAAATACTTTTGGTACATTGAGTAATGAAATAGAATGCTACAAATGCAACAATTTTGGACACATTGTGAAGAAATGTAGATTGGCTATTCCACCTAAGGAATCAAAGAATAACCTTCACAGTAAGATATTAGAACCATGAGAGGTATGGAAAAGAAAGCAGAATTAATGCTTGCTTGCTCGAAAAGCCCAATAGAGGAAAATTTATTGGTATGTTGACAATGGTTGTTCAAATCATATGACAGGTGACAAGAACAATCTTCTTACTCTGAAGAAATAAATAGATGGATCTGTTTCATTTGGAAATAATCATTTAGCTAAAATTATAGGTAGAGGAACAGTTAAACTTGGAAGCAAAGATGGAATGGAAGAAAATGTTCTATTGGTCAAAGAAATGAAATATTTTTTTTGAGTTTAAGTCAAATGTGTGATCAAAGACACACACTTCAGATCAACTTGAAGAAATGAGAAATTAGGAAAGAAGGATCGGGAAAGTTAGTGGTGACAACAATAAGGACTCTAAACAACATATATGTTTTGAATGAAATTGGAAAATAAAGTTGTTGCTTAGGGAAGGAAAATGAAAGTTGGCTCTCGCACAAAAGAATTAGTCACATGAAATTTGGCAATATTGTCAAAATTAGTGATCTAGAAGGATCTAAGGAATGCTTACAGAGCTCCAAGAGGATCCTGAATGCTCACAAAGGTCCTAGAGGGTCTATGAAAGATCAAAATTTTATCGTCTTAAATTGTCTCAAAAATGACATCATTGCATAGAGTTCATCACCTGATTTCCAATGGCACAAATGACATATCAAACAAAGTGTGTATGCAAAAGTTATGGTTCGTAAAAGTTTAGGTCAACTAGGGAAAAATTCAACACTGAAGAGACATGTGGCAGGGTTAAAGAGAGACACGTGGTAGGCTAACAGATTGATAAGTGGTAGCTTCAAATATTGACAAGTGGCATGCTGACTTGTCACATGTGATGTGGAAGTAACTAAGTTGGAAGTCGTATGATAGGTTGAGCAACATCAGGTTGACACGTGGCACATGTTAGCCAATGGGAGGTTTCCACGTGGAAGCCCCTCATTGGACAATATTGGTTATATGTGTATAAAATTATGGAGTCCATGGGAATTGACCCCATGACCTCCAAGATCCATGCATTAACAAAGCCTTCATACCAATACACCACACAATGTTCTTTAATGTGAATATCTCATATTTTATATTTAAAGTAATATAAGTTTTTATATAAGGGGGAAAGGGGCTTAGGCTAGCTCCAACCCCTGGTCATTACACTTACCATTTTACTTACACCATAGCACGGAGGAGGGGGGATTGACATATAATTCATGAGATTTTTGGCATGTGTATATATATATATATATATATATATATATATATATATATAACCCATTCCAAAATTCACCTGGAGGTTTTGTAACTATATACAATATATAGTGTATGCCAACAAAAATCCAATGTATATGGTGGTCAGTGGGAACAGAACCCTCGACATGCTAAACTTAGTAAATTTTTAAACCACTTCCACTAATGATGTAGGAGCATCGCCTTCAAAGTCAAAACGCAAGCATGGCAGCAAAGGAACGACATCTCGGCATGACCGAGTTTACATCAGAAATTAACTCAGAATTAAATCAAGTTGTTGAGATATTTTTAAAAGAAGAATTTTTAAATATTTCATGTTTGTAAAGTCATGAAGGACTGTAAGGGGTTACAGATATAGAGTGTTGACTCTTATCTAGAAATAACTGTTAGTTATTTTAATAGGATAGATTAGGTAACCACTAAGAGTTTGATAAGATAGGTTATAGACAGGGCGACGAGAGCTCGTGGAGCCGGTCCTTAGATAGTTTCTTGTTGCATTGTAATAGATCATAATGTATGAGTATTGTAAGAGATCAGAGGGATTAGTAGAACACAGCAGAGTAGAAGAAACACTATGTAATTTGTTTTCATGAATGAATAGAATAGATAGAATTGTCCCAAATCCTTGGACTGTGTTCATTTGATGTATGAATGAACAAATGTTATATTTTTTGTATGTGATTTATTTCAGTTCGTTCATGTATGATTGTTCAAGAGATTGACTGTATGAGTTTGTGATGAAAATGGATGAGTTTCAATTATTTCTCTTCTGACACTCGTATGCAAGGTGTGCATCTCGAACACAAGGAGTGTGTCGACTGAGTATCAGAGTGACTCAAAGAAGTTCAGAGAGATCAAAGGAAACTTATACCAAGTGCAAGGTGTGCACAACATCGAGAAGCGACCAAGCGTCTAAGAACCCAGAACAGAGAACGCCATGTGGGTGAGAAGAATTTATTTTCAATAAATCCCTTGAACCGAGTTATCAAAATCCCAATAACGCAAGTTGTGCGTGGGAAATCAAAATCTGCTTAAGGATAAAGATCAGAAGGGATATCACTTTTCATAAGTGTTAATGAGATCCAAGAGTCGGACTTGTAGGAGGAGCAACGGTTCGAAGCCTTTGAACACTTGGAAAATCTTCTAAGTCATATAGGAATCAGAAGCTCGAGAGAGAGGAGAAACAATGGTCGTTGGATCATAACGTAATGGATCAACAACCGTCTTATTAGTGTAAAGTGCACGAGCCTTAGTGCTTCACACACAGAGCAGAGAGAAACCTAACCAGAGTTGAGAAATGAGATTTTCAAAGCCCAAAGAGTTGGAAACCCGAAGTAGAATCGCAGTCATTCGATCGTAGGAACATATTTGAGCCATTATATTGTTCGAGAAATATTTCAAGCATCATATCACCATAGTGGTTCAGAGACGTTAAATACAATGAGTCCAGAAGGAGGCAAGTTTGAAACTTGAAACACCCAAAGCACGGAGAGCCAGAGAGCCGAAGTAGATCTGGACCATTAGATCTAGGAGGATATGTGTTGACATGTCGGAAGATCCAGAGGAAGGCAAATATTGAAGTGTTGAAACACATGAAGCCCAAAGAGACGAAGATCCAAGAGCCTTCGATCTATAAGTGGCCACTTGGTAGTAGATCATGAGCTCTGGTTAAATTTGTTGTGGAGTTTCAGTTGAGAATTGAGACTGTCGAACCCCGAAGACCCGAAGTGATTCAGATCCGTTGGATCTAGGAGAGATGTGGCATAGATCCATGCACTTTGGGTAAAGTCCCAAAGTAATCCTCGATCGTTATATAAAGAGGACATGTGGTAGAAATTTGCATACTTCATGGGGAGAGAAAATATGCGAGTTGAAAAGTCTGAAGTCTGGAGACGTGAAGGGATCACAGTCATTGAACCTAGGAGGTCATGCGTCAGTGGATTAGAAAATTCAGATAGAAGCCACAAAAGGAAAGAGTTGAAGTTTGAGAACTCTGAAGCCCGAAGTTCCAAATTTATCAACACCATTGGTTGATAGGACAAGTGTTTGTAGATTGCCAATTCTGGAAGGTCAAAGTATGGAAGAGAACTAGGTTTGAAATTTAAAAACCTCGAAGTCTGGAACTAGAAAGAGATCACACTCGTTGATTTAGAGGGAGAAGATCTTGTCCTTAGATTTGAAATAATATGTATTGAACCGTCGATTCAGATAGTACCGTCAAGATCGCAAGATCAATGATACCATAGCATTGTGGGGATAGGACTAGCGCAGAGTTTAAAATATTTAGTGTGGGCCGCAATCCAAACCGTGGTTTCATCAGGAGGACACATGAAGGTTGGAGGATCATTGTGGGAACAAAAGCAATTTGTCTTCAAAATTCTTGTAGTCACGTCCGCAATCGCATGGTCATCACCAACGTCACATCAAGAGGGCTTATCAGGAAAAGGAGATAATGCTCAACACTCTGAGATTTCGTAAGAGAGAAAAAGGGAAGGTTGTGGGTGCCATTAAACCTGCAACAAGAAGCCTAAGGGGCTTGTGTATAGTCACATAAGGAAACCATCAAGGTTTCAGAGAGTCACTCGACTCAAGAATCAAAGATCCAACACCGGGAGGTCACCCAACCCTACGGGGAAGTAAGGGGGGCTGAATTAGGTGGTATCAGAGCTGATATTGAGTTTGTTTGTAGAGAACAAGAAAAGGAGAAAGGAGGTAAGTTGATATCAATTGTGGTATCAAGAAAATTTGATTTTTGTTTGTAGGTGACACAGCGGAATCATGCCACCCAGAAGGCGTAGAGAGAATGCAGAAATGGAAGAAGAAATGAGGCAACTCTTCATGAGATTGGACGCCATGGAAACAACACAAAGAAGATAACTAGACATTGTAGATATCAGTGAAGCTAAGAGAAAAGAAATAGAGGCCGAAGAAAATGTAGTAGAGGATGCTGCACAAGATCGCTTGATAAAAGTTGTTTCAAAGATAGGAGCCAACGAAAGAATAGAGGTACCAATGTATGAAGGCAATTTAGAAGTTGAAGAATTTTTAGATTGGGTATGTGCTATGGAAAAATACTTCGATTACGAAGATATAGAAGAATATAATATGGTGAAGCATGCAGTGACAAGACTAAAAGGTCATGCAGTGCTATGGTGGGATGAAATGCAAGACGAACGCAGGAGCAATGGTAAGAAGAAAATTAAAAAATAGGATAGGATGGTAGCCAAGTTGAAGGAAAAATTTATCCCAAAAGAATATCAAATCAATATGTTCAGCATATTCTAGAACCTAATACAAAGGGGCTTATCAGTGAAGGAGTACACTGAGGAATTTTACATATGGAACATCGCAGTTGGACAGAAAGAAAATGAGGATGAAAAGATAGCCAGACATATCAATGGGATGAGATATGAAATCTAAGAGTAGATCAACATGATGTCAGTTAGTAAAGTTGAGGATGCTTATCAAGCATCCTTGAAAGATGAAGAGAGCCAAAGATCCTAAGCAGATCTGGACCGTTAGATCCAGGAGGATATGTGTCGATAGGTAAGAAGATCCAGAGGAAGGCACAGGTTGAAGTGTTGAAAAAACCGAAGCCTGAAGAGCCGAAGAGCTGAGAGTCATCGATTTATAAGTGGCCACTTGGCAGTAGATCACAAGCTCTGGGTAAATGTGTTGTGGAGTTTTGGTTAAGAACTGAGACTGTCGAACCCAGAAGACCTGCAGTGATTCAGATTCATTGGATCTAGGAGAGACGTGGCATAGATCCATGCACTCCGGGTAAAGTCCCAAAGTAATCCTCGATCATTACATCAAGAGGACATGTGGTATAAATCTGCATACTTCATGGGGAGAGAAAAGTTGAGAGCTGAAAAGTATGAAGTCCGGAGACGTGAAGGGATTGTAGTCGTTGATCCTAGGAGGTCACGCGTTAGTGGATTAGAGACTTCAGATAGAATCCAAAGAAGGAAAGTGTTGAACATTGAGAACTCTGGAGCTCAAAGTTCTTAAGTGATCAACACCGTTGGTTGACAGGACAGGTGTCTGTAGATCGCCAGTTCTGGAAGGTTGAAGTACGAAAGAGAACTAGGTTTAAGATTTAAAAACCCTGAAGTATGGAACTGCAAAGAGATCACACCCGTTGATTTTGAGGGAGCAGATCTGGTCTGTATATTTGAAAGGCGTAGGATTGAATCGTTGATTCAGACAGTATTGTCAAGATCGCAAGATTGACAATCCCATAGCATTAGGGGGGCAGTATTAGTGCGGAGTTTAAAATATTGAGGGCGGGCCGCAATCCAAAGTGTGGTTTTGTCAGGAGGAAACGTGGAGTTGGGAGGAGCATTGTGGGCCCAAAAGAAGTTTGACTTCAAATCTCTTGTATCCGCGTCCACAATCGCGTGGTCATTGCATGGTCACATCAAGAGGGCTTATCAAGAAAAGGAGCTAACACTCGACACTCTGATATTTTGTAGGAGAGTGAAAGGGAAGGTTGTGCGTGGCATTAAACCTGCAACAAGAAGCTGAAGGGGCTTGTTTATAGTCACAGAAGGAAACCATCAAGGTTTCAGAGAGTCACTCAACTCAAGAATAAGAGATCCAAGACCGGGAGGTCACGCATCCCTATAGGGAAGTAGGGGGGGCTGCATCAGGTGGTATCATAGATGATATTGAGTTTGTTTGCAGACAGTAAGAAAATGATAAAGGAGGTAAGTTGATATCAATTGTGGTATCAAGAAAATTTGATTTTTGTTTGTAGGTGACACAGCAAAATCATGCCACCCAGAAGGCGTAGAGAGAATGCATAAATGGAAGAAGAAATGAGGCGACTATGGATGAGATTGGATGCCATGGAAACAATGCAAAGAAGAGAACCAGACATTGTAGATATCAGTGAAGCTAAGAGTGAAGAAATAGAGGCCGAAGAAAATGTAGCAGAGGATGCTGCACAAGATCACTTGATAAAAGTTGTTTCAAAGATAGGAGCCAACGGAAGAATAGAGGTACCAATGTATGAAGGCAATATAGAAGTTGAAGAATTATTAGATTGGGTACATGCTATGGACAAATACTTTGATTATGAAGATATCAAAGAATATAAGATGGTGAATCATGCAGTGAAAAGACTAAAAGGTCATGTAGCACTATGGTGGGATGAACTGCAAGCCAAACATAGGAGCAATGGTAAACAAAAAATTAAAAACTGGGATAAGATGGTAGCCAATATGAAGGCAAGATTTATCCCAAAGGACTATCAAATCAATCTATTCAGGATATTGCAGAACCTGAGATAGATGGGATTATCAATGAAGGAGTACACTAAGGAATTTTATAGACTGAACATCAGGGTTGGATAGAAAGAAAATGAGGATGAAAAGACAACTAGATATATCAATGGGATGAGGTATGAAATCAAAGAGGAGATCAACATTATGTCAGTTAGTACAGTCGAGGATTCTTATCAAGCAACCTTTAAAGTTGAAGAAAAAATGGCTAGGAAGCAAATCCAGTGAAGTAGAGGAGGAAATTCAAGCAGATGTAAGAGAACCACTAGAGAGAAGTTACAAAAGCTGAAGCATGAAGCTGACAAACAACATAGTCACCATGAGAAGGGTGGACATTCTAAATAGGGACAACATGGAGGAAGAAGAACTTTTTCCAGAGGAAGAGGAAGAGGAAGAGCGAGAGGAGGTGTAGTAAAATGTTATACCTAGGGAAAACAAGGGCACAGGTCTTGGGAATGTCCCGAGAGAAAGTACGAAGGAGGAGGTGAATCACACGTTGATGAAGCACAGAATCATGTGGAAGAAGAAGCGACAAAAGGAGGGAAGAACCTCATGTTGAGGAAGATTCTTCCTAAACTAGAGAAGGAACCAAAGGAAACATTCAGTGAACAAGTCTCTTCATAATTGCAAGGTAATCATAGACAGTGGGAGCACTAAAAATTTAGTATCCACATAGATGGTGGAGAATATGGAGTTGAATACAACTGCACATCCAAAAATTTACAAGGTATCGTGGTTGCAAAAAGGACATCAAGTAATGGTAAGTCAATCATGATAAGTTGAATTTAAAATAGGAGGTTATAGAGATGAAATATTATGTGATGTAATTCTTATAGATGTATGCCATATTTTATTGGGGAGACCATGGAAATTCGATAGAAAAGTTATTCATGATGGGAGGAAGGATACCTATACCCTAGAAACGAATGGTATGACACATTTGTTGTTACCAATAGAAGACAAAGAGAAAAAGAGGGAATCTAGTTCAAGCATACTTCTCATGAGTGGGAAGGAACTCTTAAAAGAAGTCAAGAAGGAAAAATAAATACAGTTTGTTGTAGTGAGGAAGCCTAGAATTATCTTTACGAATTCTTCTGTGGAAGATTTTCTTGAAGAAATCCAGGAATTGTTAGAAAACTTTGCTGACATAGTAGTGGATGAGTTACCTCACTCATTTCCACCCATCAGGAGTATAAGCCATCATATTGACCTTATTCCAAGAGCTAGTTTACCAAACAAAGAAGCTTATGGGTTGACACCTAGAGATAATGAGGAAGTCAAAATTCAAGTCCAAGAGTTGTTGGATAAAGGTTTAGTCAGAGAAAGCCTAAGCCCCTGTGTAGTACCAACTATATTAAGTCCAAAGAAAGATGGAGGATGGAGAATGTGTACATATTCTAGAGCCATCAATAAGATAACCATTAGGTATAGATTCCCTTTACTAAGGATGGATTATTTGATGGATTTTTTGAGTGG